>VZUI01050186.1:0-14269 GCA_013401135.1 Cettia cetti
TGTGCCAGGGCCTGCCCACCCTGCCAGGGAACAATTCCTGCCCAATCTCCCATCCAGCCCTGCCCTCTGGCACTGGGAGCCATTCCCTGTGTCCTGGCACTCCAGGCCCTAAAGCACACATTGATGAAGGAAACTCATTAAATTTGCCCTGAAGTGGCACGGGGGCTTCCTGCACCAGCCCTGCCTGGACAGGGTGCAGGGCTGGGGACAGACCCAGGGATGTCCCCAGGCTCAGCCTGGAGTGAGTGACCTTGGGAAGACTCTTGGGGGCAAATCCTGCCCCAGGCCCTGTAGGGACAGAAGGTTGAAGCTGTCCCACCTGGGAGGGGATCTGAGCTCCCAGGAGCTGTGGATGGAGCAGCACCAAGCCCTGGAAGCTCTGCCCAGCTGTGGCTCCCACCAAAGACTGAGAAAGGAACAGATTTTACTTTCTCAGTGGTTTTTTTCCCTCTGATTATTAAGCTGCCCCTTAGCAAAAGCTGCTTAGGCTTGGAGTTAATTGTAATCACCTTAGGGAAGCCTGTGTGCACTGGGAGAGATGTGCTCAGTGCCCCAGGCTGTCCCTCTGGGACACCTGGCTGTCCCCAGCACTGCCAGGTGCACTGCAGGGATGATCCCTGGAGCTCCCAGCAGGGTCACCCTGCCTCAGATCCCATCCTGACCCCTCCTCCGGGCATGGGGGTGCAGGGTTCTCTCCCAGGGGACTGGCAGGGACAGGCTGGGACAAGGCAGGGACACACATGGGACATGTGGGACAGCTCCCAGGCTGTCCTGCCAGCCTGCTGTCCCCAGCTCTGGAGGCTCCCAGCCCTGCCCCTCCTCCTGGTGGCTGCTGTGGCAGGGTGGGGGTGACATCTGAGCCCCCCTCGTGCTGTAGTGACCCACCTGGGGACAGCCTGGCCCTGAGTCACTCCTGAGGCCTCTTGGCCACTTTCCTCTTCCTTCCAAGCCACGTTGCTCCCACAGGGCCCCCCCTCCTCCAGCCCCCACAGCTGGCCCATCCCACAGTGCTGGGGGGTCACTGGGTGCCATGTGCTGTTGGGGGTCACTGAACCCCCCATCCTGCTGAGCCCCTGCTCCTGCTGTGCCTTTGGAACTCACAGAGCTCCCGTGTCCCCGAGCACCCTTTGGGGGTCACCGAGCCCCCAGGACCCCATGTACATTGAGGGTCACTGAGCCCCTGCTGCTGCTGCTGTGCCTTTGGAGTTCACCAAGTCCCCAGGTCCCTGTGCACTATTTGGGGTCACTGACCCCCCAGGTCCCTGTGCACCCTTTGGGGGTCACTGAACCCCCATCCTGCCCAGCCCCTGCTCCTGGGTGCCTCCCTGCCCTCGGGGTGGCTCTGGAGGGGATCACTCTGGATGTAGCAGGAGCCCCCCAACCACTGCTGCCCCTAACCCTGTCAGGGACAGTACTGGTGATGCCCCAGTGCTGGTGACGGCCCTTGCACGGGTCCGAGGGTGTGGGGGAACCAAACAAAGGGGGGCTAGGGGTGCTGGGCTGCCCCTCATTCCCGGCTCCACTCGTGCCCGTCTCCCCGGCAGGGATCTCCGAGGAGTCGCGGGTGGAGGCTCCAGCCTTCACGGACGCCATCCGCATGTACCGGCAGTCCCGGGAGCAGTACGGCACCTGGGACATGCTCTGCGGGAACGAGACCCAGGTGAGCGCCGCGCCCCGGCCCGGGAGGGGAGCGCTGCGGGTCTGGGCAGGCTCCCCAAAACCCCCCTGCCTCCGCAGGTCCTGAGCAACCTGGTGATGGAGGAGCTGCTCCCGGAGCTGAGGAGCGCCATCGGCCCCCGGCTGAAGGGCAAAGCCCCGGAGCGCCAGCGGACCTGGATCCAGGTGTGGGGCCGGGGGGGTCCCGCGCCTGCCCTCCCCCTGCCCGCACGCCCTGCTCCCTGCCGGGCTCGGTGCCCACCGGCTTCGCCGCCCCCTTCTCCCGGCCCCTTCCAAAGAATCCGTCCTTTCTCCACAGTGGCTTTTTAAAGCTCCTTCTGTGCCCCTGCCCGGCCCAGCCCTGCCCCGCCCGCGCTGCCGCGTCCCTGGGGCCGGGGAAGCGAACCGGAGGAAGCCCAGCCCCGGAGCGAAGCCCGTCCTGGCTAAATTTAGCCAGCCATTTTTAGAGCAGCGCGGGCTAAATCCAGCCCAAACCCTTGCGAAAGACTGAGGGCTCTTCAGAACTGCTGCTAAAACCTTAAACCCCGATAGATAATTACCACCAGGCTCTTAATGGGCCACTTGAGCGGCCTGAAAACACACAAACGCTGCTTTTCCAGTAGCTGCGGTCGCTGGGAAGCCCGGGGGAGGGAGGAGGGGAAGGGCTCTGCATCCTGCCAGTCCCAAAAATCGCAGCCTTTGGCAGCAAAGTGAACGTGAAGCCTCAGCGAGTGGCTCCATCCTGCTCGGGAGGTTGGCTCTGGGACCCCAGGGAGGGTGAACAGGGCAGGGGACAGATTTCAGGGTGGGCTGGGGCTCTCCTGCTTGGACCACCAGTATCCCTGAGCCACCAGCATCCCCAGACCTGCAACATCTCCAGACTTGCAGTATCCCCAGATCTGCAACATCCCAAACCTGCAGCATTTCCAGCCCTGCAGCATCCCCAGCATCCCTGGATCCCCAGCCCTGCCTGGGGCAGGTTGCCTGACAGAGGCAGTGCTCACCTCTCTGCCCCTCCAGCACTACTTGGAAGCAGTTCCAGCACTGCAGGGCTCCATTGGAAGCAGTTCCAGCACTGCAGGGCTCCATTGGGAGCAGTTCCAGCACTGCAGGGCTCCACTGGAAGCAGTTCCAGCACTGCAGGGCTCCACTGGAAGCAGTTCCAGCACTGCAGGGCTCCACTGGGAGCAGTTTCTGCACTGCAGGGCTCCACTGGGAGCAGTTCCAGCACTGCAGGAGCTCCATCTCCCCCAGCTGGGGGGTCCCTGGTGTGGAAAGCTCTGCCAGGCTGTGGGGAAGGGTCCTGCCAGGGCACAGCTCAGCAGGTCCTGCAGCCAGCTGGTGCTGCAGGAGGGTTGGGGGTGCAGCTGGAGGCGTGGGGGCTCTCTGACCCCCGCTGTGCCCCCAGGTGTCAGATGCTGTCTATAGGATGGTCTATGAGCTGGCCAAGGCGCAGTACGAGGCCGCCGTGGCCCGGTGTGAGCAGGAGCGGCCGCAGCTGGAGAGCACCATCCGCACGGACATGGACCAGATCATCACCTCCAAGGAGCACCTGGCCAGCAAGATCCGAGGTACAGCCCTGCAGGCATGCACAGGGGTGTGCCCACGGCTCCTGGGGTGGCTGTTCCGGGGTGCAGCACAGCCCTGGCACCCCTGCGGGGGTGCGTGTCCTCACTGGCATTGTCACTGAGCCCAGGAGGTTGGGGACAAGGTGGGCAGTCCCCCCCAGGTGTGGCAGTGGGGCAGGAATGGGTTCAGTACAGACCGGGGGCACTCTGCAGGAATTCCTTGCATTGTCATGAAAGGGGGAGACGACTCCTGGAGGGGTTTGGGAACAGGGGCAGCTCCTCCTGGAGGGGTTTGGGAACAGGGGCAGCTCCTCCTGGAGGGGTTTGGGAACAGGGGCAGCTCCTCCTGCAGGGGTTTGGGAACAGGGGCAGCTCCTCCTGCAGGGGTTTGGGAACAGGGGCAGCTCCTCCTGCAGGGGTTTGGGAGCAGGGGCAGCTCCTCCTCCCCGGGTGGGTTTAGGGTGTGATGTGAAGGGCTGGAGGAACAGAGGAGCCTCACCATCCTTTCCCCTGCTCTCTCCCAGCCTTCGTGCTGCCCAAGGCAGAGGTCTGTGTCCGGAACCACGTCCAGCCCTACATCTCCTCCATCCTGGAGGCCCTGATGACCCCCACGAGCCAGGGCTTCGCCGAGGTGCGCGAGGTGTTCTTCAAGGAGGTGACCGACATGAACATGAACGTGGTCAACGAGGGCGGCCTGGAGAAGCTGGTGGAGGTGAGAGCTGGTGGTGCTCCTTGCCAGCTTGGGGGTGACAGGGCCAGTCCTGCTGCCACCCCCAGTGTGGACAGCACTGGGGGACCCCAGGCTGAGAAGATTACACCCATGTGGGGTGGAGTGTCCCTGTCCTGAGTACGTGGAGAGGCTGAGCTTGGCTTTGTCCCCAGTACATGGAGAAGCTGTCCCACCTGGCCTTCCACCCCGTGAAGATGCAGTCGTGCTATGAGAAGATGGACCAGCTGAAACTGGAGGGTCTCCAGCAGCGATTTGATGTCTCCAGCACATCTGTCTTCAAGCAGAGGGCCCAGATCCACATGAGACAGGTGGGGTGGGGACCAGGGTCCTCCTCTGTCCCCCTGGGCTGGGAACAGAGGTTTGGGGAGCCCAGGCTGGTCCAACCCAGGCTGGGATGTCTGTGCCCCAAGGGTGGATGATGGAGCCCCTCTGGTCTGGAGCCCGTGGTGAGCTTGGGCATCCTGGCACTGCTGTCCCTTTGCCACCGAGCCCACTGGCACCAGCAAGGCCAGGAAGCCAATCCTGGGGTCTGGTCCAGCCTAACCTGGAGTGGGGTGTAGGAGGACGAGGGGGTGCAGCACCAGCTTCAAGCAGCCTCCTCTCCCAACACCCTTGATCCTCGGGGTGAGGGCTGTGGATGCCACGCTGGGTGTCGGGGATTTCTCCAGAGTGAAGTGAAGGCTCTTTGCCTGTTGGATTTTGGGCAGGAATGGGCAGGGTGGGCAGGCCCTGGCACAGGGTGCCCAGAGCAGCTGTGGCTGCCCCTGGATCCCTGGCAGTGCCCAAGGCCAGGCTGGGCACTGGGGCTGGAGCAGCCTGGGACAGTGGGAGGGGTCCCTGCCATGGCAGGGGTGGCACTGGGTGAGCTTTGAGGTCCTTTCCACCCCACAGCAGATGGGGTTCTGTGCTAAGTCTCATCTCAGTGTGGCAGTGCCCCAAGAGCCCCCTGCCCCCCCCCCGTGTGCCCCCCACTCTGACACGTGCCTCTGGTCACAGCAAATGGACGATGCCGTGCACACCTTCGAGACCCTGCTGCACCAGGAGCTGGGCAAGCTGCAGGGCAAGGACGACCTCTGCAAGTCCATCCAGCGCATCCTCGAGAGGGTGCTCAAGGTGAGGCAGCGGCTCAGGGCTTTTGGTGGCCTCTGGTGACCTTTGGTGGCCTCTGGTGGCCTTGTTCCTTGGCCAGGCAAGAGGCCAGGAGTGATGTTACCTATTTCAACAAGCCTTCTGGGGAAATATTTCTTTATATTGAGGTTTTCATGAATTTTTCTGGGTGCAGGCAAGTGGGAAATCATCTGGAGGAGCCAGGTCCCCTCTAAGCACATCTGTAAAAGCCCCCCAGGGTTCAGAGTGGCCCCAATCTCTCCTGCAGCCAGCAGTGGAAGAGCTGACTCCCACCCAGGCTCAGAAGCAGCTGGGGAGAGGGATGTGAGGCCAGAGGGGTCTGTTCACACCTGTGCAAATGGATTGGGGGGCAAATCTCAGGGGTTTGTGCCCGTGGGCAGGGGGCTGCCAGCCCACAGCCCTGGGTGACCTGGGGCACCCTCTCACCCTGCAGAAATTTGACTACGACAGCAGCACCGTGAGGAAGAAATTCTTCAGGGAGGCCCTGCTGCAGATCACCATCCCCTTCCTGCTGAAAAAGCTGGCACCCACCTGCAAGGGGGTAAGAGGGGAAAGTTTGGGGTGCAGGGAAGCACTGTGCTCCCCCATGGAGAGGCTGGAGCATCCATCCCCCCAGCCTGCTGGGCTGAGCCGCCTCTCCCCCTGGCAGGAATTAGCCAAGTTTCAGGAGCTGATCTTTGAGGACTTTGCCAGCTTCATCCTGGTGGAGAACACCTACGAGGAGGTGGTGCTGCAGTCGGTGATGAAAGACATCATGCAAGGTAGGGTGCTGGGGGTGTCTCTGAGGAGGGGTCATCCCATTCAGGGGATCACCTCGGGGCTTTACAAGGTGGGATGACCCCGTGCAGGGTGCTGGGGACTGTAAGGAGGGGTGATCCCATGCAGGGTGGTGGGGGCTCTGTAAGGAGGAGTGACCCTGTGAGGGTGTTGGGGGCTGTGTGAGGAGGGGTCACCCCGTGCAGGGTGTTGTGGGGCGCTGTAAGAGGGGTGACCCCGTGCAGGGTGTTGTGGGGCGCTGTAAGAGGGGTGACCCCGTGCAGGGTGCTGGGGGCTGCCCCAGAAGCAGCTTTCCCATTCCCAGCCGGCCTCCCCACTGGCAGGGCTGAGCAGTGGGTGGGACGCTGCCCCCTCCACCCAGCTCCAGCCGCCTCTCCCCTCACCCGCGGGGAGCGCCGGGCGAGCTGCCCCAGCCCCGCGGTGCCCGCAGCCCCTGAGCCGCCCCTCCCTGTCCCCAGCTGTGAAGGAGGCGGCCGTGCAGCGCAAGCACAACCTGTACAGGGACAGCATGGTGCTGCACAACAGCGATCCCAACCTGCACCTGCTGGGCGAGGGCCCGCCCATCGACTGGAGCGAGGAGTACAGCGGGCAGCCCGAGGCCGAGCCCGCGGCCGAGCGGCGCCGCAGGGCCAAGCAGGTGGTGTCGGTCATCCAGGACGACGAGGGGGCCCTGCCCTACGGGGCCGAGGCGCTGCTGCAGCCCGGCTCCCCCGAGCCACGGCAGGCGGAGGAGGCGCAGCCCGGCCCCCCGGATGCGGTGAGGGAGATCCGGGAGGCGCTGGCACGGGAGAGCCGCGGGGATGGCGCCGAGGAGCGGCTGATGAACGGCACCGACGGGCGCGGTGCCAGCGAGGAGGGGGCGCCGCTGGCAGCGGCTGCCCAGGGGGATGTCGCACAGCAGGGTCCAGCCCGGGACGGGGACGGCGTGCACGGTGTGGCACCGCCGGCACCCGGAGCTGAGGTCCCAGCGGGGACTGGCAGGGAACGTGCCACACCAGCATCGTCACCTGCCCCTGCAGCCGAGGCCCCGTCAGGAGCTGCGACACGCCGGGCCGCACCAGCACCGCCTGTGCCTGCAGCTGAGGTGTCACCAGGAGGGCAGGGTGCCACGCCAGCATCGTCACCTGTCCCTGGAGCTGAGGTCCCATCAGGGACTGGGAGAGAACAGCCTGCACCACCATCACCTGTGCCCAGAGCCGGTGCCCCACCAGAGGCCGAGGTGCCACATGTCACACCAAGATCATCCGTGCCAGCTTCCCCCGTGTCTGGAGCTGATGTCCCATCAGGGGCCGAGGTGCCACACGTCACACCAAGATCATCCGTGCCGGGATCACCTGTGCCCAGAGCTGATGTCCCATCAGGGGCCGAGGTGCCACACGTCACACCAAGGTCCCCCGTGCCCGGAGCTGAGCCCCCACCGGTGCCACAGGCCACAGCAGCGCCAGCCAGCCCGCGGGAGGCCGAGCAGCCCCGTGTCACAGCAGCGCCACCCGGAGCCCAGAGCCCGTCCCCAGCGTGTCCCCGGCGCAGTGACAAGGCCACCGGCGAGCAGGGGCAGCGCAGCCCCCCGCAGCCCAGGGGCACCACAGAGAGCGGTGAGGGGGTGCAGACTGAGTTCTAGCCCCAGCCCCCTGCCATGGACTGGCCCCGGGGACACCGGGGCTGGGGGAGGGGGAGAGGAGCCCCCGGGATGAGAGCAGCACCGCGGGAGAGGGAGGGGACGGGGACACCGAGACCTTGCTGCCACAGCCCCTGCTGGGTCACACTGGGCATGGGGCATCCCCTGCGCTCTGCTCTGTCCTTCTTCTGCCTTATTTTCTTTTCTACTGAGGAGATGCTTTACTGAAGAGCTTTATCTGCCCCCCAACACCAGTGCCTGGGGCTGTCTGGGGGGCTGGCACTGGCCCTGCTGAGGGTGGGTGTGCGGGACGCTCCTGGCTGTCCCCGGGGTTGTCCCTGCCCCAATCCGGGCTGTTCCTGGGAGCCTGCCCACTGCCATCCCACCCGGGCTGTTCCTGGGAGCACCAGTGGGAGCGGGGGCTGCAGGGGATGATGGAAAACAGGATGGCAAACGGGGACACAACAGGGACAGCAACACTTGGGGGCTTGAGCCACTCGAGGGGGAGAGCACTGACACAGGCGTGGGCTGCTGGTGCCCAGGCCGGGCTCAGAGCACCCAGGCCGGGCTCAGAGCACCCAGGCCGGGCTCAGAGCACCCAGGCCGGGCTCAGAGCACCCAGGCCGGGCTCAGAGCACCCAGGCCGGGCTCAGAGCACCCAGGCCGGGCTCAGAGCACCCAGGCCGGGCTCAGAGCACCCAGGCCGGGCTCAGAGCACCCAGGCCGGGCTCAGAGCACCCAGGCCGGGCTCAGAGCACCCAGGCCGGGCTCAGAGCATCCAGGCCGGGCTCAGAGCACCCAGGCCGGGCTCAGAGCACCCAGGCCGGGCTCAGAGCACCCAGGCCGAGCTCAGAGCATCCAGGCTGGGCTCAGAGCATCCAGGCTGGGCTCAGAGCATCCAGGCTGGGCTCCTGATAACCCAGGCTGGGTTCAGAGCATCCAGGCCGGGCTCAGAGCATCCAGGCCGGGCTCAGAGCATCCAGGCCAGGCTCCTGATAACCCAGGCTGGGCTCAGAGCATCCAGGCCGGGCTCAGAGCATCCAGGCTGGGCTCAGAGCACCCAGGCCAGGCTCAGAGCACCCAGGCCGGGCTCCTGATACCCAGGCCGGGCTCCTGGTTCCCACACTGGGCTCACAGCGCCCAGAGCCCACCCCCAGCCATCCTCAGCCCAGGGTCTATTTTAAGTTCAGAGTTCAATCTCTGGGGAAGGGTGGCACTCAGGCCGTGTCCCAGCTGTGCCTGGCAGGACTGGGATAATTCCAGGCTCAGCTCGCTGTGCAGTGGAGAGATCCCAGCCCTCGCCCTCCAGAGCTCCTCAGCACCTTCCATGGATGGTTTCTTCGGCTTTGCAGATTTTGGCAGCTGGCTGGGGTTTGCTGACCCCCCCACAGGGCTGGGGACAGGACTGCTGCAGCCCCCACACAGTGATGCCAAAAGCCCTGGAGGTGCTGGGGGTCTGCAGGACTCCTGGGTGTGACACCTGGGGCAGGGGCCAGCACCCTGACACCCACCTGCCTCAGAAGGGGGTGCCCAGCCTAACCCACTCAGGGGGGCCCCCAAAATGCCTTGGGAAGCCCCCCTCCAAGTGCCTTTCTCTGTGAACTTCAAACCTGTCTCTTCCAGGATATTTTATTAAGAAAGTTATACAAATGTTTAAAGATATGCTTATAATAATTAATAAAATGGAAAAGCTTTATTTAAAGCCAGAGGAGACTCCTTATTGCTGAACCATCTCCCTGGGCAGGGCTGGGGATCCCCAGTCCCACTGTGACCCGGGGTGCCACACCCTGAGCCCACCCAGCAGTGACACAGAGGAGAAGCTGAGATGATTTTATTCAAAGGGGTGTCCTGAAGAAGCAGCAAGAGGAGCTGGAGCAGCATTTCCCCCTGGCACAGCCACACCAGGGGCTGCTCCAGCCCCATCCCTGAAGCGCTGCGCAGGAGCGGGGTGGGGGTGGCAGGACCCCCCCAGTGTCCCCAAAGGCACTGTGTGAAGAGGGGCTTGGTGCAGGGGTCCCTGTCCCCAGCTTATCCCCTCCCCCAGCAAGTCACCGGATCCTTCCCGTTCCAGCCGGGATGAAGCTCCTCGAAAAGCCGGGAGGGGGAGGAGATGGCAGCACGGCCCTGCCCATCACCACCCGGCCAAAGGTCCCTGAGAGCCGGGGACAGCCACCAGCCCAGGCCGGCGCCGGCCATGGCGCTCCCGTCCCCACAGCGGGGCCAGCCCCCGGCAAGTCCCGGGGGTTCTGCGTCCCACAGAGCACAGAGAGCCAGCAGGAGTGACAGCAGCCGTTCCAGACAAGGGGGCAGCAGGTGGGACACGCCTGCCACCGCGGCGGGGGGCTCTAGCCCCGGCCCAGCAGGGGATACACCATGAAATAGCCCAGGGTGGAGCCCGCGATGGCCCCCAGGAAGATCCAGCCGTTGTAGGACATGACAGCCAGCATCACCATATAGCCCAGCACCACCTGCAGCACGTGGAACAGCGTCTGGGCCACGTGGAACCAAAACCACCTGGGAAGGACACGGAAATGCCATCAACCAGGGGCTGGGGCAGCTGGAATCGCCTCCCACCCGGAGCCTGCGCGGCCAGAGGCGGGTCTGGGGAGCAGGGAGGGGGTGGGGGCTGCAAACAGCTGCTCAGGGGGAAATCCTGCTCCAAAATCAATGAGGCTGGCAGTAAGAGCAGCCTCAGGAATGATCTGGGATTAAATACAAGAGGAATAATCCAAGGCTTGGCTCCAAAGGAAGGAACTGTCAGGGCCAGGCTTGTGGGGACCGAGTTGCTGCTTGTGCCCATCCCCAAATCAGGAGGACCCTCCTGCAGGGGAACATGAGCCACTAGCCACCACCCTGGCCACCTCCCATGGGATCTGGAGGGGCTGGGCTGCCCCAGAGCCACCTCCCCAGGCTGTACACACCCCTTCCCTGGAGCCCACCACCCCTGCCCACAGCCCTTCTCCCCTCAGCGCTGCCCAGGGGCACAGAGCCCTCCCTGAGCCCCAGGGGGGTCCCCGTGGTGCCCTGCGGTACCTGCCCTGCGCAGGGTCGCTGTCCCCCTGCTGGGGCTCACTCAGGGCCTCCTGGCTGAGGCTGCGGGGCAGGGCCAGCAGCGCCCGCCGCAGCAGCACGGCCTTGCCCATCTTCACGGCCTCGTAGAGCACGGAGAGCAGCAGGATCACCAGCACCGAGAGCACCATGCCTGCAGGAGAGACAGCCCACACTGCCCAGGCACGGGGAGAGGCTCTGGGGGGACAGGGGCACCGCAGGGCCTGGCACGGGGTGTCTGGGAATGCCCACGGGGGGTCTGGGAATGCCTACGGGGGGTCTGGGAATGCCCACGGGGGGTCTGGGAATGCCCACGGGGGGTCTGGGATGGATGGATGGAGGGATGGATGATGGATGTCCCAGTGCTGGCAGCCTACCTGTGGGGCTGTGGACATTCCAGAAGTCAAAGAGCAGCACTGCTGTGTCCGAGAAGTAGAAGGTCATCTGGAAAAGAGGCCAGGGAAGGGCAGTGCTGGGGGATGGGTGCCCACACTGTCAGCAGGTCCCTGCACCCCACCCCGGGGTGCCCATCTGGGCATTCGCCAAGTGGTGCAAGTTTTTTCCCCGGCTCTGAAAGGGGAAGAGGAACTTGCACGGACAATCACAGTCACACTGACTGGCCTGAACTCGTCCCGTGACCTCCAGCAGGGCAATTGGCACCCCAGCAGCAGCTCCTGTGCGTGTCTGGGCTGTGACAAACAGCCAGCTTACCCCTGTGACAAGGAGAGATGAATCTAGGACTTCACCCACGTGGATTTGAGGAGGGAAGGTCCCTGGGGGGAAGCTGGTGGGCAGAGCCTCTGCTCCCCTCTGCCCCCCAGGGCAGGGAAACCTCCTGCACTGCCAGGACACCCAAAAACTCAACCACCAAGAGCCACAAGTGTGACCACCCAATGATGGGGGCCAGGCCCAGGGTGCCCCCCTGGCAGAGGAGCATCAATGCCAACACTGCCAGGGGCACCGGCCCTCCTCCTTCACCCCGCTGGAACAGGAGGAACAGGAATTGCTCTTGTGTAACATCAGCTGCAGAGCTCATACCCAGCTGCCACGTCTTGCTCAAAAGTGGAATTTTGTTGGGATTTTTGTGCTCCCTTTGGTGAATCTCTCTAGGAGGTGTTTGTGGAGCTCCTGGCTGCTCCTTTCCTGCATGGATCCGTGTTTGGCTGCTCTTTCCTGCCTTTTCCAACACCAGCAGAGGTGACTGACAGGACCAGGACTGGCCTCAGCCAGAAATACCATCCCAATTCCTTGTGGGTGTTGAGGCCACAGCCTGGCTCCAATTACACCCCTCGGCCCTTGTTACCCAAAGCACATTAGCACATCTAATTGGCTCAGCCTTTTAAGCCTCCTTTGGCCACAGATTAATGATAATTAGCCTTTAAATGAAGCAATTTCTCCTTTATAGCCTTCACCCACAGGTCTGCAGAGTGCTGGAAGGAGCAGGTGGCTGGTTTAGGGGTGGGAGACAGAACTGATGGGCAGAATCAGTCATTAACTTTGGAAAAGCCCTCTAAGATCATGAAATTCCAACACTGAGCACTGCCAAGGTCTCCACTAAACCCTGTCCCCAAGTGCCACCTCTCCATGTTTTCTGAACAATTCCAGGGATGGTGATTCCACCCCTCCCCTGAGCAGCCTGTTCCAGACAATCCCTTTGATTTCCACATTTTTGGGTGCCCAGCGTGGGTGTGACACCAACATGATGCTCCTTGGGCCAACAGCTGCTCTCCTACAGCAATGCCACAGAGAGATTTCTTAGTGGGTGAAGACCAAGAGGGCAAAATCCTAAAAATCCCTGCATTCTTCCCAGCAGGGAAAAGCCACAGCTGCCAAGGATGTCCCAGGCTCAGGGATGTTGTTCAGAGGGAGGGGATGCTGTCCTCCCCCACCTGCCCACGCAGCAGGGGTTGAGCAGGAGCCCAGGTGAGGCTGCGCCCAGCTCCTCCCCCGCAGGAATTCACACCAGGAAAAAAAAAGCTGTTGGGAAACATCCCGTGCTCAAGGTGCATTTAGGGCAGGATGTGCTGCAGCTTTGGGGTTATTCTTAGCAAAACCAGCGGTGCCTGCACAGAGCAGGGCCAGGCTGCAGCCCAGCCTGTTGCTCCAGTCCGGCTGGGATGTCTGACCCCACAGCTGGGGATAAAGCTGCCTTCCTGCAGCACCCCGACCCCAGCTGCAGCCCCACGCTGGGGACACGCTGGCCATGAGGGTGTCCCCAAACTGGGATCTTCCTCGGGACTGGTGTCACCCTCCAGGCCTTGCTGCTGCCAGCAAACCAAGGGGGCTGGGAGCATTAAACATCAAACAGAACCATGGAATGGGCTGGGTAGGAAGGGATCTTAAAACTCCTCTTGTCTCATCTCCTGCCATGGGCAGGGACACCTTCCACTGTCCCTGGGTGCTGCAAGCCCCATCCAACCTGACCCTGGACACTTCCAGGGAAATTTAAGGAGTTTGGGGGGGATTCATGTGGTTCCAGAGCAGATCCTCAGGGTTCCAGAGTGGATTCTCAGGGTTCCAGGGCAGAATCACAGGGTTCCAGGAGGATTAACAGGGTTCCAGGGGGATTTAAGGGGACCCAGGGCGGAATCACAGGGTTCCAGGATGGAATCACGGGGTTCCAAGGAGATTTAAGGGGTTTCAGAGTGTAAAAACAGGGTTCCAGGGCAGAATCACAGGGTTCCAGGGCGGAATCACAGGGTTCCAGGGGGATTTAAGGGGGTTCCAGGGGGATTGAAAGGGATCCCCAGGTTAGAATCACAGGGTTCCAGTGTGGAAACCCGGGGTTCCAGTGTGGAAACCCGGGGTTCCAGTGTGGAATCACGGGGTTCCAGGGGGGATTTCCGGGGTTCCAGGGGGGATTTCCGGGGTTCCAGGGTGGAATCACGGGGTTCCAGGGGGGATTTCGGGGGTTCCAGGGGGGATTTCGGGGGTTCCAGGGAGGTGTCCCAGTAGCGGCCGTGCCGTGCCGGTCCCGGGGCTCACCTGCATGGTGGCGGTGGCAGCGGGCGCGGGGCCCGGCCCGTCCCCCCAGTCGCTGTTGTTGTCGCGGCGCTGTCCCAGTCGCTGTTGTTGTCCCTTCGCTGTTGTTGTCCCTGCGCTGTCGCGGCGCTGCCGTGACCGCGGGGCCGCGCGGTGCTCCCCGGGAGCTGTAGTGCGGAACCCCGGGAGCTCTCGCAGTGCGGAACCCCGGGAGCTCTCGCAGTGAGGAACCCCGGGAGCTCTCGCAGTGAGGAACCCCGGGAGCTGTAGTGCGTTCCCCGGGCTCTCTCAGTGCGGGCCGGGCCGGGCGGGGCGGTGCCGGGTCTGTCCCCTCCTCCCGCATCCCCCGTGCGGGCTCGGCAGCCTGGGGACAGCGCGCCCGGGCCCTGCGCACTCCGGGGTTTCGCTTTCCCTTCCCTCCCGGCTCCATCCGAGTTCCCTCCGCCCCATCCCCCTCCTGCAGCTGATCCAAAGCGCCCAAGGGGTTTTTTTTTTTGCTGGTCCCCCCGCCCAGGTATCCGGGTTTGCACCTTAAAAATGCTGCAAGATTTTTGAGGGTGTTCAGCCTGGAGAGGAGAAGCTCCAGGGAGAGCGCAGAGCCCCTGGCAGGGCCTAAAGGGGCTCCAGGAGAGCTGCAGAGGGACTGGGGACAAGGGCTGGAGGGACAGGACACAGAGAATGGCTCCCACTGCCAGAGGGCAGGGCTGGATGGGAGATTGGGCAGGAATTGTTCCCTGGCAGGGTGGGCAGGCCCTGGCACAG
>VZUI01050190.1:0-107203 GCA_013401135.1 Cettia cetti
CCCCGGGCGCGGCGCCTGCGCCGGGGCGGGAGCGGCGGCGGAGAGTGCGGCGCGCGCCGCAGCCGCCATTTCGGGCGCCGTGAGGGGGCCGCGCGTCCTGCAGCCCCGGGGCGGGGTGGGGCGGGGCGTGCGCTCAGCCTAGTTCCTCATTTGGGCAGTACTTAAACCAGGTGCGGCAAAAAACTTCGAATTTGTGAAAACAAAAAAGAAAGGAAACAAGTCATAATAATTTTTGGCATTAATCTCTGCTTTTGCTAGGCTCTTTATCTCGGGAAAGATGGCAGATCCCTGGCAAGAATGTATGGATTATGCAGTTGGTTTAGCAAGGAAAGCTGGGGAGGTACGTATAAGCTTTTTATAAATAATAACGTGATTTATTGAGTCTAATATGTATATAGCTTTTGAAGGAGGCTGATGTTGGAATTTCTTTTGAAGAGTGTTTTGTCAAAAACCTAAATGGGCAGATTAGTTTGTGATGGTCAAGTGCAAGATTAGAGTATCTTTTATGTTTGCAGCTTAATTAACTTAAGAAAACGACTTTGTGCTTTTCCTTGGCCTGGCGTCTGATTAAAGACTAAGGAGTAACTTTTTGTTCCTTGAGTTTGATTTAAAAGATAAAATTCAGAATTGTGGTAAACAAAGAGCATCTCGATTTTTGCCCTTAAACTACTTCTGTCTGCCTTATTATTTTACTACCTGAAAGCTGGTGACGGTCTTTCTTGTGAACACCTCGCTCAGCTTTATACAGTGGTTTGTTGATGGCACACAGCCCCATATTGTGTTCTCTCCATCCTTGGAGGTGCCTGAGGTCAGGCTGGATGGAGCTCTTGAGTCTGGTCTAGTGGAAGGTGTCCCTGCTCATGGCATGAGGGTTGTAACTAGATGGTCTTTAAAGCTCCTTCCAAGCCAAACCATTCTATGATTGTCTCTCTTCCTGAAGCCTGCTTTGCTTCTGCACATAAAAGCCATCCCTTACAGTGATGATATTTTGTCATTTGAGATCTAAGATGGCTTAAAACAAGAAAAAGTGTGTCCATCTTGGCAAAGCTGTGCAACGCGAGTGGTTACCAATGTTTTGGTTCTTAGTAGTTCTGCTTAGTACATTTGAAGGTGGCCAGACAAGATGGCACATGTTCTAATTCTGTCCCCTGGAGCTGCAGAATTTGTGGAACATTGTCACTGCAACGACCTCATTAAAGTCTTCCGGCAGAAAATCTTTCTGATTTACAGTAAAATAATTCTGTTGGCTGTGAGGCATGGATTCTTGTTTAAGCTGATACTGATAGTTTTAAGATCATAAATGAAGGCTCTGGCTAAAAATAGCTGACTTGAGCTTAATGTTAGGTGTTTTATTCAACTCTGGTATTTAAATTTGTAAAGCTAAAACTTGTTCTTACAGAATGGACCTCAGTTTCATCTACCTGGAGGTCTTCCTTTTGTACTTAGATTTAAAGCCACATAAAACTTTGTACTGAGTAGGGCCCAGAGATGCAAGACCCAGCTCCTGCAGTTAAATCCAGGTTATGTCATTGTTTGTGTTTTGTGCATGAAGTATAGAAAATGGCTGTAAAAATTATGCTTAAGGTTTTTTTGAAAATTATTATTTTCCATATTGTTATCAGTGAAAAATGTTTTTCTGTTTGTTTTTGTTTAAACAGATAATCCGTGGAGCACTCAAAGAAGAAATATCTGTTATGACTAAAAGTTCACCTGTAGATCTAGTGACAGAAACTGATCAAAAAGTAGAAAACTTCATTATTTCTTTGATAAAAGAAAAGTATCCTTCTCACAGGTATGGCTTGCTACCAGTATGCTTTTGACAGAAGAAAGTTTATGATTTTGCTTGGTAAAGTTTTATTACAAGTGTCATGCTGGAAAGTTGTAGCATTCTCCTTTACCTTCAATAAATTAAATATTTTAGAGTAGTAGTTGGTTGAAGTTTTGCCCAGGGATGTAACAACAAAATAAGGTGTCCCCAGGACTACTGACATGAGACAAAACTTAGGCAAAAAGTCCCTTCCATTTGAGCCAGCTGTAGGAAATTTCCTGGTTGCTGTGTTGGAAAATCAAAGGTGGCCCCAGGAGACCTGGAACCCAAATTTCTTGTCTGCTTTTGAAACTAGTGTTCCTTTGCTGTCTGTGTTGGGTGAGTCCTGTGGGACTGAGTGTGCCTTTTGCGAATCTCATACAGTTTTATAACATAAAACATCCTTAAAAGAAGACAGGATCTTCTTGTTCTGCATAACAGAAAGACTGTCATACAAAATACTGGTTTTCTTAATTGCCCTTCCCTTTTTTTCCCTTCTGCTGCCCCTTTCTATACCCCTGTCCCCTAGCCCCTGAAAAATGTATTCCTGAAGGGTAATCTGTATGTATTTTGCATACATGGGCCTGTCTTTAGTATTTTGACATAATGGCTCAAGTTTGATAGTTTCCCTGAAGTCAGTTTGTTATTTTTTTGTTTCATTTTCTTGGAGATTTTGTTATTGTGGCTGTATATGTGAATTGTAAGAAATCTATGTAGAACTGGAACAACTGAGGTGGTGCAAAGGTTCAGTAACCAAATTAGAATAAGCATACAAACTTGTGGAATGACCTTGAAATAACAGTTTCTGTGACATTAATAAGCATTTTAGAGTATTTTAGCTTCTTTTTATTTTAGGTAACCAATGTCACATTAGACATAATGGTGCTGAACTTCTCTTCCTAGTGAATTACTCATCCACCTATATTCAGTCTCTTTTTTCTGAAGGTCTGTTGCTTTTTGGAAACATGCTGTTTCTTTCTGATTAGTCATCCTCGCTTCTGTAGTTAATCATAAAGCTTCCAATCAATATTAAAGGGACCTCATTTGTTTCCTCTCAGCAGTTATTTTACATGTGTTTGGAGGAAAGTGTGTGTTTGCTGCAAGCTTTTCATAGGTTGAGTAATGTGTGAGATAAATTATGACAACCTGCAAAAGGCCTCTAAGTGAATTCCACCCACTTGGACTCATTCTAATAATTTTGCAGTCTAACACACTTTCATGAGCAGCAAAACTTGTGGAATTTGGGGTGCTGTGGCACTATGGGTTCTGTGTCCCTGGGGCTTAGCACTGTGGCTGAGCATTCACTCATCTTCAGGAACTCTGGTTTGAATTTCATCTCTTTATCATGATATCATTTTGTCATGCTTGTAAAACTAAAGTTTTGTGATTAACAACTTTCTGTCATATTTGGGTTGAAATCAGTCTTCAAATCAACAAGTTGCTGCAGTGTTCTAACCAGGTACATAAGACCACAAAGGCTTTCTTTGCTGGAAACAAAAGCTACAAAATAATGTTGTGTAGGACAAATAAGATGAAAGGTGTAAATAGCTACAGGTATTTTGAACAGAATTTGATGATGCTGTTACTGGAAAAAAATTATGAAAACATCAGTGTTCTGAATGCTGAATTCTGGTATTATTTCTATGTTGAAACATAAAATTCTTTTCCCTGCCTGTTGCAATACCCTTGACACCATCAATACTTATGCAAGCTTGGTCAGATATGGTTGGTGCTTTCTGGATAAATGCTGTCTTTCTCAGCTTTTTGCATATGATCACTGGTAGTACTCAAAGCTTCATCTCACTTTTATGAATTTCTATGTCAAGGACAATGTTTTAATTTAGGCATTCAAATAATTGCTGTCTTTTAAATGTGTTTCTGCTGTAGCTTTATTGGAGAAGAATCTGTTGCAGCTGGAGAGGGCAGCATTCTGACAGATAACCCCACATGGATTATAGACCCTATTGATGGAACAACCAACTTTGTACACAGGTCCATCTTTCATTTATTTCATGTTAGCAACCTCAACTGATTACTCTTTTTCTTTATTCTGTTTCATGAAAGTAAGGTTGTTTTTAATTTTTAAACTGCTTTAAAAGAGGTACTATGAACTTGTTAATAGTTACAAATTGCTACTTATTGAGAACCATTGGGTAGTTTTTGCAAACATTTTAATATTCCTGTGAGTATTGTAATAGGCTTGCTCTGTTACCTAAATCATTTGTTCCATATGAGGCCTGTATTATATAGCAGGGGTCTGCAGCCTTTGGCATGGATTCCAAAGATAGCTGGGCAGATTTCAACTGGAACAGGGTTCCAGAATAAAAAGTTGCAGCACCTTTAGAAAGGGAATAACAGCTTCAGGTGCTGATTTCTAAGAAATTTCAAATCCATTGAGATCTAGGAGCCCCAGCCATGAAAGAAAGCAGGATATCACCAGTAGTTATCAGTGGTATTTCGCACCAAAATGAGGAGGGGACTAAGAGAGTGACACTGACAGCCGATTTCTTATGTCTTTTCAATGTGATAGATTTTGGCCCCAGTGAGCTTTTCTGAGTCTGCTTGATTTCAGTTTTGAAAAGACTGCTGCTCTGTGCACAATGGCTTTCAAACACCTTCTGAATCCTGCTAAATAACATCTTCAGAAAGTTATAAGAAAAGAACCCGTTCTACTGAATCTACAGGCTTAAAAGTTGATACTTTTTGTAGAAAGAATGAAAGCAAATGTCTGGGAAGTGAAAAAAAAATGGTTGATTGTTTCAAACTTAGACTGAAATGCAATCCACCATGTTTTACATAGTCCCACTCTCTTCACTCTTCCTGCATTCTTCAATATCTGTCTTTGTCATAGCTTTGGTGGAGAAAAGGGAGGTGGTGGGAGAGATAATTTGGTTCTCTTTATGAGACCGTTTTGGCCAGCTTGTTCCTTCTGAGTAGAGGCTTGTTTGCATTCTTCAGCTGTAAAAAAAAAAAAAAAAGTCCCTAGCAGTCCTTAGGCTGGGAACAGCTGTAACAGGAATGGCAGCCCCTAGTGGGTAAAAAAGTTTGTGTTTTAAATGGTCATCAATGTTGTGTGTTCTATTTTCAGCTAAATTGTGCTAATTCCAGAAAACTATGTTCTATATAGTTCAAGTTTGTTTTTGAAATATACATTACATTTAACTAAACACTGTCTTGTCAGCATGGTAATAAATTTAGTATCTCACTATAAATTAGTGAAATGTTTTGTTTTGTAGGTTTCCATTTGTGGCAGTTTCAATTGGCTTTGTTGTAAAGAAAAAGGTATACTTTTTATTACTTAATATCTAGTCAAATCCAAATTAATTGCTTGCTTCTAGTTACAACTAAGTTTTGTAATTTCCTATTTCACAGTAAATAGGAAGAAAGGGGAAAAAAACCCTCAAGGTATTTTTCTTTTTTGTTGCAGATGGAGTTTGGAATTGTGTATAGCTGTGTGGAAGACAAGATGTATACTGCCAGAAAAGGAAAAGGTGCATTTTGCAATGGTCAGAAACTTCAAGTATCGGGCCAAGAAGGTAAGCAGGACTAAGTAGGTTCTTTCTGGTAATTACCAGATGGCAGGTGAGACAGGAGAAATTTGGGACCTGGATATTCTTAGCTCATAGTTTTGTTTTACAAGACTTTCTTTGGCCATGGGTTGTTTAGTTTTGAGAAACACCTTTTAGGTTCTCTTTGATGCATAAGACGTGATCTGTGCAAAGTCAGGACTTGGCAACTGAAGATCTTATTTCCCGTGTATTGTGGTATTGTTAGTTTGTTTCTTTGTTTTTAATTCCCTGTATGTCTGCAATCTATTTGAGATTGTTCTTTAGAGTGAAACAAATCTGCCAAACAATTCAGCTTCTCCCAGTTGTGACATGTTGGTTTAAGTCAGCACCACTCTTCTATGCTTACAACCCTACATCAAGTAAAATCTGTACTTCAAATGAGATCTTCAAGTATCTCAGGACTAATTGCGGCAAGTAGTTTTAATTTTTATAGCAAGAGAATTTTTAGTCCTGGCATCGATTAATGTATGTGCACAGTTGGAGCAGATCATGCTTCTTTCATTGTAGTTTATTTTTTTCCTGCCATTTTCCAAATAATAACAGATTTTTATATGTTTGGTATATGTAATATTTTATTAAGATACCTCACTTTTATTCAGTCTTGTAAAAAAAGCAATGAAGTAAACTCTGCTAGTTACTGTGACTATTTAATTTGTGCTGTTGGAAGAGTGAGGTATTGTTTGTTTTCCAGACATTACAAAATCCCTTCTAGTAACAGAATTGGGGTCAAATCGTGATCCAGAGGCTATAAAAATAATTCTTTCTAATATGGAAAGACTTCTCAGTATTCCTATTCATGGGTAAGATACTTCCTATTTTTATATATATATTTGTATATACTGACAGTGGTTAATATTGTAAATAGGATAATTTTTAATATTATGATTGTATTTACTAATTTAAAAAATTAAATACGAGTTTGTGTGTTTTTCCCCCTAGATAAAACTGGATGAACAGAAGCTATGTTACATTTCTTAGTTTTCTTTCCTTATAGTAATAAAATTTTATATATATATATACATATAAGACAAAACTAGATCTCCCTTTTCTCTTTACAACCATACCATTTTAATTTGTCTGAATATTTTAAATTTTTTGTCCATAAACTATTCTTATTTTGGTTGCATTCCCTGCTTCTTCTCCTCCAGATAAGCCAAAGTCTACACGTCCACAAAGCATTTTGTGTAAAGTTTGTTTCAGTAGACAGTTTTTCATTACTCAGCCATATTCATGTTTCTGATCTAACAAGTTTTATGCTGAGATTCTCAGGATTCTTGTTTTGACATTTATCATGTAGACTTTTTCCTACTTCCAAAATGTCTTCTAATGTTGTTAAAGAATATATGCTAAGATGTAAGTAGGAAATACATTTTAGATGTATTGTGAGTTCAGCTTAGGCATTTTATTTGTAAATAATAGTTTGAGACTGGAGTTGATTTAATTTGCTTCTTGCAGTAGTTTAGCTGCTATCAGTTACAATTTAACGTAACAGTTTACTGTTAATTGAAATAACTGCAGTTTTCTGTACAAGTCACACTTACTTGCTAAGTACATTGACATTTTCAAAGGGAACTAGAATTTGTGACACGAGGGTTTGCTGAAGTTATCCAGACCAAATTTATCCTGTGTAACTCATTTTTTGTGATTACTGTTTAGTCAGATATGTTTATGGAGCATCACCAGAGAAACTAAAAAAAAAAAAAGGGTTTTCAGCACTGAAAAGTGTACACTCTCCTTGAATTCTTGTATTCAAAGAGCAGAATAGACTTACTGTTTCATGGGAAATTATCTTCCATAATATGTTTTAGCTTAAGAAATTTAAGATATGTTTAAACAAAAATGGATTAACAGAATTTCTAGAAATTTTCTGTATTTTGAAAATTCTTCAAGCTACTTAAGCAACACTTCATTCTCATTTTTTTGTGTTTCACTGCAGCATTTCATCATGGCATTTCTCTGTGCAGTGTCCCAGACACTGTAACTTTTTGTAAGGTTTCTTGTTAAAACAACATCTTGTATCTCCTTTAGGATTAGAGCTGTTGGTACAGCAGCTGTGAACATGTGCCTTGTGGCAACGGGTGGAGCTGATGCCTATTACGAAATGGGGATTCACTGCTGGGATATGGCAGGAGCTGGAATCATCATTACTGAAGCCGGTGGAGTACTGCTGGATGTAACAGGTAAATACCCGGGCCTGCCTAGTATTTTTTTTTTCTTTTAAATGGCTAGTAGGGAGCAAAATGTAGCTGAAGAGAAGCTAAGAAGTTCTTTTCAGTCCACTTTCCAACCTGTTAATAGACAAAGAATGGGTTCATAGTATGTTTTTAAGCACCAAGACCTTTACTCTCTTGACTGGACTCCTGGAAAAGTGAAAAAAAGACAGTAAACATACATTGAAGAGAATTTAAATGCACCTTATACGAGATACCTGTTGTGTTAAATACAGGTATTTAACCTGTCCCGAGGAAAAACTTGGTCCTAAATAATAATGTAGCATTTACACTCATTTTTTTCAGTGCTTATTTTCATACCAACTTTTAATTTTCTTCATATATAAACTGGTTGCTTTCTAGGTGGACCGTTTGATTTGATGTCTCGAAGAATAATTGCAGCAAGCAGTCGAGCTATCGGAGAGAGAATAGCCAAAGCACTTCAAGTAATTCCTCTGAGAAGAGATGATGCAACCAACTGAACACCAAAGCTGCACCATAAATGTCCTTATCTAATGTTGTCTTGTATTCCCACATGGTGGTCATTCTACACCTTGAATAGATGGTAGTCTTTCAGTACTGGTGTGGCTGCTAAGTAGAGCTTTGAGATTGAACAACATCCTAACTAAGCTTTAACTGTTGAGCATTTTATTTAACATCACAGTTAGATAAAAATCTAGAAAAATAAGCCAATATATGCAACTAGTATTTTCAAGTTTTGTACTACACTGGAACAGATAGCAAGAGACTGATGTATAGATAAATAAAGATCTCTGGTTCTGTAAGTGACAAAAACAAAACCCACCGTCTTAGCACCACATCATCACATCTGATCCTGAACCCAAAAAGATGAAGGCATTACTGTTTATCCAGTTTTCTCAAGTGTCCAGTGTATCCATTTCCTTACCTCATTGCAGTTTTTGTAGAGGTGGTTCAGACATTTCTGAACTTGTTGGCTGTCTGTAGTTTTGGCTACAATTTAAAGCCTTTATTATTTATCTATCATTGGTGTTGTAGTCATTATTCTACCTTTCCAATGGTCGATGGACACAATCTCTTCTTTAGCCCCTCATGTGGCCACACTTGCAAATCCCTTACAGTTTCAAAAGTAATAGTTATTGTGCCAGAAAATATGTGCATCTTCCAGAATTAAGTTCTGGGCACACCGATCACCAAATGTACTTCCTTGAAATTAAGATGCAGTATGATTGGCATTTTTTAATTTTGATTCGGTTTCTTCATGGATGAGTGTGTTTCAAAGTCTAAGGAATCATTAAATCCATGAGAGTTTTCAGTGCTTCAGCTGGTAAAAAAATTAGCCTGTTGTCCGTATTTTTACATAAATTCTAATTTTTCATGGTTTTTCATAAGCTACAAAAGCAATGATCAACCAGGACCAGGTTTCCATTGTGTTTTACAGAATGTACACAGAAGAAGATATATACCTGAACCTAAAGGGTTTATAAATTAAGAAACATTAATGATTTAATTCTAGGTGTCAGTTGTTGTAAACTTTGAAAATTATACTGGTTCTCTGCATTTTTGTATTTAAGATTGTTAAAAGCATCAGTGCACTGCTCAGATAATTAATGCACTTTAAAAAGATGTCAGATTGGTTTTTAGACTGGTTTTTTTTGTGTTGAAAAGAAGGTTGTCTCATTGGTTGTTTAATTAAGACACAGCAGTGCTTTAGAAAACCTGATTCTTTTGTACTGCTGTCCCACTATTTTTTACTTTGAAAAATAGTATATTGAAGTTTCAATAGATTGCATATTATAAATGCCAGGTTTTTTTATCAGTTGATTTTTGCAGATTTTTTAGAACCACTTGATTTTAAGGTGTATATAATGCCAGATGATTAATGTTAGCAAGGTCTTCGCAAAAAGCCAGACTTAAAATTACATTGCTTTTTAAATTCCTGTTGACAAGTATGTAAACCTTTTGAGCATTTCATTGTAACTTTTTTGCTGTAAACAATGTATGTGGGATCATGGTTATTTTTGAGATGTCTTCTGTACCATTTCTGTGGCTTTTGTATAACAAAATCTGCATAACTTTAAATGTGAAATGGAGGTATGTCTAAAAAGTACTTAAGATGGGAGAACATGTTAGAAATAAATACACTTTAGCAGCAGTGGCTTTAGCTGTGCTTCCTTTCTTAGCATTCATCAGGTCCAGTGCTGTGACCCATCAGGCTGATCTGTGGGCTTCAAACTCTGAGTTGAACACTTTTCTCCTTCTTGGCCTCTGATGTACATGGATCATAAACTGTTGTGCCTATAGAACATAGGATTACATGTACACCTGCAGTTGGGGTTTGGAGTGAATGTTTCAGCTTGTTCCAATGAGATCATGGTTCATTAATCATCTCCAACCTCAGACTCAAACTTAATGCATTATCTTCCCAGTTATTTTTGTTGGAGGTCTATCAGTGGTTGAAGCATGTAGCTTTCATTGTTAGCTTTCCTAATAATGTTATCTGAGGAAAAAAAATACAATTTTCTTATCTTGGCTCTCTTCACTCTATTTGTGTTGGAAAGTAGCCATTTTGCTGAGCATTATCTTCTCAGATACCTCTTCAATATGTGCCCACTTCTTTTGTCATGTGAAAGGACACTGAAATGTAATTATTAAGTTTAAAGACATCTTGTTTCTGTTCTAGCCTGCAATTTTGACAAGTTTTTGTAATAAAACCGAAGTCAAGATTGCTGTGTATTCAAAATACTTTTGATAATTTATATATTGAGGTAGTCCCTGAATGTTCAAAACTGTAAGAAGTGTGGGTTTTGTTGCTTTGAAAGATGGAGTGGCAGAATTAATCCTCTTAGGGTTTTTTAATAATTTAAGATAAAATTATGTATTTACAAGATAGCTTTTGCTGGGCAACGAGACAATTGGAAGGGAAGCGCAGTTACCACAGATTAAATAGACAAGCTGTCAAATTAAGATCATGAATATTCCTCATAAAGGATCGAGTATACAGCAAACTCTTGCATAGCTTTTCAGTGAATGACACAGGACTTCAGCTGGCAAATTCCACTGTGGTTTGAAGCTCACCTCTGAGTGAAGAACACTCACAATTTACAGGTGCAAGAAGATCAAGTGGACTGAGTCAGCAACTGGAGCAAGCGGAAAAAATTTTAAAAAAAAAATCACAGGAAATTTAAGGACTATATGAGCAAATGTAACCAGTCCCTTCGCCTTTACTTAGAGAATTTCAGTGGTAAACATTGTCCCTACAGCAGTTATTACAGAGCCTGCTGCTCCTCTTAACAGGCCTTCACTAAAACAAGTAGTACTACAAGAGGTAATAGTGACTTCCAGCACTGCTGTGTATGCAGGAGGGGAGGTGGCCTTCGTCTACTGTCCTGGCAATCATCCATCACTGGCCCTCTCCATTTATTGACTTGCTGATAATTTGTGATTGTTTCCTATGGCAGCCTGCAGAGCTTTGCTCTAGCTGCAAAGCAGAGTATTCCAATCCTGCAGAGCTTTTCCCACCATGAAATATTGCTATAGTCACAAAAGGCTTCAGGCTCTTGCCCAGCCCTCTTAACTAGCTCTCTAGAAAAATCCGTCCTCTGCTCCCTCTCCCCTTATCGTGTATGGACTACCCCTCATAATATCTGTGACCTAAAGCTGTGGTTTAATTTTGCTTAGTCTAATGTCCGTGGGAACTAGGCATTCTGAGTGGATATAAAATGTCATCCTGTGGCCTTGGTAATGAAGTGCTTTAAATAAGGAACATCCCTTTCTTTTCCTGAGGTTCTTCCAATCCTCTCAAAGCCAGCTGCTGATTCAATTCTATTCATTACCTGTGAGGGAGGTAATTCCTTCACAAGTCTGATCCTGTTGCTAAGTGCTGGCAGGCAACTCTCCAACAGCACATTGGTTTTGGATCTAAGGCAGCTGGCAGGGCTGCCTTTATTTGCACAAACTCCAAGCATCACAAAGATGTCAATGATGTGACACCTCGAGACTGTCAGCCAGATCTCCTGGACGGCAAAATCCGTTCCACCTCTGGATTACTGCTTGTCCAGCACCAAGAGCAGCAATGAATGTAGTCTGTCACATCACTCTCCAGTTTGTATGATCTTCCCATAAAGCTCTGCAGCTCCTTAAAGATCCGCAGGACCTTCTGAAATATCCTCAGCGCCCACTATCTCCTGTCTGCCTGCTAAAACAACAGGGCAAAGAAAATCTGACACACTTCAAAGCTGTGTGCAGCATTTGGAACAAACAAACTGGAGGACTGCACTCAGCCGAGAGAATATTATGGCACTGTATGAAAGAGCTACAAACTTCTGCCTGAGATTAAAGAATGGAACGCTCTCTCCCAAAGCAAATCAGAACTAAATTTCTAGCACAATTGAGCTATTAGGATGCTAAAAATAATGGTGAGTGCACATCCTGTTCCAGAAGCTTATAGCCTCTCTTGATGACTGGTACACTGCCTGCATACACTGTGTGTCATACTCGGTTTGCACAATCTCAGTGATGATTTTTACACTGAGGTGGGTCAATCTATACAAAAGCTGCATTAGTTGGGAATTGGGCCTTCTGTACTCCCATTAAAGTGGAAGGAAAAGTGGACGAAAATACAATAGCAGTGGCAGTGCCATAGCAACAGGTAAGCCAACCTCCCCTTTTCATGCAGCGGCAGATTCAGGTTTACGTTTTGTTAGTCTCTCCGTAGCTCAGCGGAACACGTTTACAACCATGTGAATCACTTTATTTAGAAGCGGTTGTACTGCAAATACGTGAGAAATCATTTCATAGGAGCTCTTCCTCGGCTTTCTGGGTTACATCTTCCTCTGCTGCTGTCCCGGGAGAGGCGGTTCCGTGCTCTTTTATCCTGCCCGTGGACGCAGGCGGAGGACGGTCCCGGGGAAGATGCCAAACCCGCAGAGAGCCGCGCCCCACCCCGCTCCCGACACAACACTAGATGGCAGCCGGAGCCAGGGAAACACCAAGAAGCCCAGGGTTCCTTCGCTTTAGAGAGCATTCCCACGCTTCCCTTCTGCTCCCTGTAGTTATTGTTAGATACATTAACTGAGAGCTGTTCAGAAGAATCATGCCAAAAATTTTTGAAGACTTTAGCTCTGGTTTTTTGTGGCTTGAGAAAGAGTGTGAAACAGTATTTGTGCCAGCGGAATTAATGCTCCCTCCTTTTCAACGTATGTTGAAGATTGTGGTGTCAACCACAAATTATCACAAATCTGAACTCCAAAATAAGATTAAAAAAAAAAATAAAAGTAATTAGATTACTCTGCATTTCAGTCTGTAGTAATTTGCCCTGTATTTTTTGCTGTCATAAATAAGGACATGGCTTTTTAAAAGCCTTTCTTTAAGCCTACCAGATAATCTTCTGGGCTTGCGTGTATTAATCTGTTTGCAGATACAGCCCTGAAACAACACACCCATACACAAATAAGAAGGTCTTTATGAGTTTTGAGATGCAACTCTTTTATTTTCCAAAGAGAACAAAAACTCAATATTTTGCCTCCAAGTGTGTTGTGATGTTGTAGAGGAACTATAGTAGCTGTGTCTGCATTGTCCCTGAACAATAGTATATTCAGACTATATTTTCATGACCTGCTCAAGCATGGACAGGTAACACATCTGCTCATTTCAAGGTTTCACGGGTCTCTCTGCCGCGTCCTGTAAAATGTTTATTTGAATTTATCACCTTGCCTGTGAAGGCAGTGGCCTAGAGGTTAAGTGCCAATGCATTACTGACAAAAGGGTCACTGTTTATCTCAGTGTGGCTGTTGAGAGGCACTGCCTCCCAGGAAAAGACTTTTCTCAGGAAGAGACTTTTCTGCCCTCTCTGTAACACATCTGGGGATGCCCTGCCAGGGCACACCATGCAGAACACGCCCAGCATAAGGACACTATTGAGCACATCTCCACAGGTTGTTGGGGAGGCCCCAAGGTACTCTGCTTCCTAAAAGCAAGTAATGAAAGGAGAGATATGTCCTGTACTGTCTGCAATGCCCTTTAAAACTTATTTTAAGTTACTCTAGGGGGGATCAACATGGTATATCTCTTTTCTACTAACTCTTTTCTACTATTCTACTTCTCTATGGTGTTGCAAGACTGTGTTGGACAAGGGAAAAGCTCCTAATGCTGTTTCTGGCTGTGGGATTCTTGGCCAAGGACAAATAGTTGCGGGTAGAGGGTCCCAGCTGAGATGTGTTGACCTGGGGACTGCTGCATTGTGGGATCTTGGGGAAGGTAAGAGAGAGACTTGGTCAGAATAGACTAACAGCAACAGGGACAGGAGGTCCTAGTTTGGTACCACCTTATATTAGTACCTGCAGGGAATGATTCTAGTTTTAGACATGTCATTCTTTTCCAGCTCTCATGACAAACAGGTATGATAACATCTAGAGAGGTATATGGAGAACTGCTGTAGGGATTTTCTATTTTCTATAGATTCTCCAGAATTAAAACAAGAAAATTCAGATGTAAAGTTCATCAGGATGACTCTATTTATTATTCATGACCTAAACCTTCACTTTACTGGATGTTTGCTTTGGCCTATTGTAGGCAAACAATCACATCGCTACTGAAAGGTAAAAATAATAAAACACCCTTTATTTCTGCTTCATTATACTTGAAATTGTGGTTACAGTTCTCAACAGTCCTCCAGCAAAACACATTTAAAAGAGAGTAATGGTTAATATTATTAGAAATTCCTGTTTCAATATTTATTTGGTTGCAATTAGCAATGTAATAGCTGTGTAAAAGTAAATTGTACCCCACTTCATCTGTGCACCTTGTTTAGCTCACTGTGTTGAAATGGAATTCATAATGACAAACTGTCATAGCAGAGGGAGATAAAAAGCTTTGCTTCTGTAGGCACTTAGATGTTAATAGCAGTTTCCAGTGAAAGGAAGTGCAAACCTGGACATAATGATTCCCATCAACAGTCATTTGTGTGGCTGACACTGAAAAACACTGCTATTCAGTCACATGAATCAATTAGTACAGAAACTATATTTTCCACAGTACGCATTCTAGTTCAGTTAACTCCTCCTATCCTTTATTTAAATATCATGGAGAATTAATAACTAGTAGTTATTTGCCAGAAGTTATTAGTCAGAAGCATTTCTTTCTGCAAGTTGTACCTACCAACTGTTAAACCTAATACCTGAAGTTTTAGGAAATGCCACCCCAACTCTATATTCAATTAGTTCCTCCAGTTCAGCCGACTTTGTTACTGATGTTCATTTCTTCTTCCCAAAGTTTTTATTGTAATCTTCAGTGCATCTCAACTGAAGTCAAGTGGATTATATCTCCTCGTTAATCCAGAACAGAGAGTTGACTTTCTAGGGTTTGGGGTTTTTTTATTGAAATGAAAGAATTATGGAAAAAATTTTCAAAGGATGGGAAGCGGAGTGAGAAATCACAACCCCATTCCCTCTCTCAGGTAAACATGTTCTTCATGGGAGTTCTTTAGGATAGGATACCCTCCTGTGTTCCTTTTTAGAATGACACAACTTCAAGAACTAAAGGGAAAAAAAAGACCACAAAAGTACATCTCTTTATTTACTTGAAATGAGCACTAAATTCAGTTACTTCCAGCTCCACGCATGGCTCTGGTCCAGGAGGGTCTCTACCTGTGCAGAGCCCTGTGGATCTGATGTAATCCATAGTAAAGATTTTAGGTTGAGCTTTCTGGAAAACAAGTATTTGTGTCTCTTTGAAAAATGATTTTACTTTAGCAGAACATCTAGGAAAATAAATAATCAGTCAGGTTTTTTCACAAATATTTAAAGCTATATTATCGGCTTAACTTTCACAAGAAAAGGCACCATCTGCATAGAAGCTGAAACAGAAGATAATAAAGCAGGAAAAACTCAGTGTAGCCTATAAAGAGACTAATGATTTTCTAGAAGTGGCATCAGTAATAATAAAACCCCCCCAAATCAAATTACAGCTATTGAGATAACCTAGGCAGCAAATCAAATAAAAGAAAGATTTTTTCTGCTCTGTTCATCTCTACCTGAGCATGCTCATTAAAAAATTGTTTCATTTGAAGGCTTTTTTCTCCCCCCTTGCTTTATATCTTCCAACATATGCATGATGACACACGGAGGCAGTGTCTCAGATGTGTGACTCTTCCATTACAGTCTGTGAAAATTTATCCCTAGCATTTCCAAATGCAGTGCAGGAACTGTAAATCCACTCCCACCCTGCCTATTGCAATGTCTTCTATCAATTACTTCAGAGACAACGTGAACTTAATGAACTCAGACGGCAACACCATTGACAGGATGCATTTAGTTTTGAAAAGGGCATGCAAGGGGGGTTTGGGAGAGCTTTCTTATGGTGCCAGAGATCTTGCAAGCTAATGATAGAAAGGACAATTTGCAACAGCTTTCTGCTAGAAGGAAGATATTTGGGTAAACAGAAGATTCATGCAACAGAAATTGTTTGGTTTGGTCCAATTTTGGCTCTTAGCTCACTGGCTTTTTAAAGCAAACACATTCACAGCAGGTACGTAGGTGGGCCTGAAGAGACATACAGCAGGTACTTTGTCACATTAAACTAGATGGTAGTTGATGCAATTTGAACTAATTAGGTGACTGAAGGCCGGGCAGGAAACCTAGATGGGCAAGATAGTTCTATGTGTATCTCTACTGATTTCATGCTGCCACATTCAGAGCCATGGAAATGACTCCCAGTAGCATGAGGAGAAAATGTTATGTTAATCTACCAAATTCAATACATCTATATTACACATATGTATTACCTAGCAAATATCCACAAACATAGAGAGACAAAAGCAGATTTGGAAAGTTAAATTTCCTGTAAAAATTCATGTAGAATGAAGTTTAAATTTTTAACTTTTACTTTATAAATACTAATTTAACTTGTACCCATCAATTTGCTTTTTTCATGGCTAGGCTAGGAGACCTTGAGTCAAATACTTTCTTCTCATCACCACCAAAACGCTTTACATCCCTGGGCCTCCACTTTCAGCAGTGACAAACCAACACTGTGCCAGAGGAGGAGGTGGCTCTGGTTAACAGTCCCTCTTCCCCCAGCTTCTGGGGGACAAGTGTTCAGATCACCCACTGCTTCTGGCCTTGGGAGTAGCTTGGTGCTCAGCAGCCAAACCCTGCAACACCACAGATCTGAATGAAGAGAGCAGCCTCTTCTCAAACATCTTCAGTGGGTGAGAAGCCATTTGATTAATGCAGCTGTGTTTTCCCTTTCTTGAACCTCCTATGTGATCCTGTCTGTGGGACACTACTGATTTTTATAGCTTTGTGTACATCCAGCAAAATATTTTGTCACGTCCTTGCCTGTAGGTCTGCTTGTATTCCCAATGGCACCATGGAGCATGCTTAGGGAAACTAAGCACATGCCTGGGAACATGTCACAACCTAATGGGCTACCTGGCTTGTGGGTGGGTAGGGATGATGACTGTGGTTTCTAGGACTCCATAATACAAAAAGACGTGGAGACCTTTATCCTCAAAATTTCTCTACCTTATTACAGGTTAGCGCTAACAGCACAAAAATCAGCAACAGCAAGTGGATATGATTAATAAAATGAAGATATACATATATCAAGCAAGAAGAATGATGATAAGCAATCAAGAACATAGTATCAATTATTAGTATGTCAGATAATATCAGCAGTCAATTGTGTAGTAGCAACAAAGGGGGTATACATTTTTACAGGTTATTACAAATGTAATTAGTGAATAGATTATAAAAGATTATTTCTATGGGTAATAATACTGGCCAGTATCAAGTGAATTAGACAGATTTCAGAAGGAGACAAACCATCCCAAAGGAGAGGGCGAACTGACCTCCATCCCAGAGGTGGTAGGACAATCCCCCAAAACTGTGCCCAATGGGAATACAGTGAAATAATTATGTGAAGTTTTCATATAATTAGATGATCTGTGCCATTGAGTCAGGAGTCAGCCAGACATCCGTCATGAGCATCCAAGTATTCACTGAAAAATTCTGCGGGATTTAACCTGTTTAGGAAAGAAAAAAGTGAAGCATAGGAAGTACTCAAAGAGTGGCTTCACTTTGGGCAAAAATGCCTTCTTAGATCATAAAGGCATAAGGGGGTGTAGGATGTCATCACTTCAAGCAGCCAAGAGATGCTGTGAATTTCCATTTTTGCACATGTAACATCCAATCGATGATGCTGCTTGCTGTTTCTATAGAGCCATTTTATTTTCCCAGACTGTTTCCAGTTTTTCAGACAATAAGTTGCTGTTACAGCTTCTTATTTTGGGGCCTATCACTAGTGTCTCAGGATGTCTCTGTGAAGTACACAGCTGTACTTCAAAAATACCAGCTGCATTCCTCAATCATGTTTCTTTTTCCCAAGTCTAGTACCCTGTATCACAGTTCTAGGCTGGCAGACTTTTCTCTGTCAGTATTTTTCAGCAGAACATTTTCTTTTCCTCTAGCAATTTTCATCCTGCCATTTTTATGGCTGTTTGTATCAGAACATACAAAGATTTGAGGGTGTTGCTGGAGCAGAGCCTTCCATCCCAGGAAGCAGCAGTGCACATGTTGAGCCTAAGGAGGCAACACTGACATCTCTTTTGATAACTGGATCTGCAGAAGCTCTTCGGTTAGGTTCACTCATTGGAGTTATTTTCTCCTTGTTGCTGCTGCTTCTCTTGATAAATGCCTACATATCTATATAGCTCTTTTTCTCCCACAACAAACCTGTTTTAATACTCTGCCATCAATGTTCATTCTTTAATTAACATCACCAGAGACTAATAGGTGTTTCAGCTATGCCACAGCAAAGCAAGAAGTCTTAACATGAACCACAACAGCAATGCCGGAATTTAATTATGATTGCAGCTGCTGGAAACAAAGATAAAAGATACAGATGAATAGTCATCTTCACATACATCACAGATATTTGATGTGATAGAGGCTTTAATTCTCAAAGCTGTGCAAGTGCATGACTCCATGAATTAGTGGGAGGGTTCTTCTCTTTCTAGAGTTAGGAAAAATTATTTTATTGCATTTGCAGTCTTTTTTCTTTTTTTTTAATTTGAATGCTTCTAATCACAACAAAAAGGAAAGAGGAGAAGAGTCAGAGTCAGCTACAATTGTTCACCCCTGAAAAATGTGGCTTCAGTCTCAAAGAGGGTAGGTTTAGACTAGCTATAAGGAAGACATTCTTCACTGTGATGGTGGTGAGGTACTGGGACAGGTTGTCCAGAGAAGTTGTGGATACCCCCTCTGGAATTCTTCAAGGCCAGGATGGATGAGACTTTGAGCAACCCAGGTCTAGAGGAAGGTATCCCTGCCCATGACAGGGGTGTTGGAACCAGATGGTCTTCAAGGTCTCTTACAATCTAAACCATTCTGTGATTTTATGTTTGTTTAAAGTATTATTATAGACCACCAGTGACACAGACTCTGAAGGTATTTCCTTTTCTTTGTGACACAATTAGAAATGTTTCTACAAATGTCTAAAATTAATTTTTCTAAAACCTAAGCTCATTACTTCTTTTTCTGTTCCATGTGAGCATGGAAAACAATTTTTTTTTTCTTATATCAAGTAGAAAGCTGAATTTGTAGAATAACTAGTTCTTCCATTTTGACAATGAGTCATGGAAAATTACACTTTTGCTTGTGCTCTTGTTAAGGTTCCATCCTCCATAATATCCCTGTAGGAACATTGAAAGGAAGTGTCAAAAGCCCCTGTTAAAGTCAGGACAGATGGCATATTACTCCTTCCTGAACTGTAAGCACAACTGTACTTTTGAAGAAGGAAATATTGAAATTACGTAATTTCCTCTTGACATATAATTTTGCAAGTAACAGAATTTTTTTGCAGCACCCAAATACTTAGAATTATTTTTTAAATGTTGTTAGTACGGCCCATTATTACTTATCGCCCCTTCAGTTCTTTTGTTCCTTTCCTGTATAATCTCCACTGAGGTTGCTTCAACCTGCCTTTGAATATAATTCTGAACAATTTATCAGCCATGCTGAAACATGAAACATGTAAGAATTTTACCTTCCAAGATCTCCCTATCCCATCCTTCACTTAGGCTGAAATCTTACCCGTTTTTGACTTATATTAATTATTACAGACCTGTTCATCATTGACTATTTAAAAAAAAAATCAAAAGAAAGAACTGAGTATTTTGGCCTTCTCCACATCAATCTGTTTTGCAAGTGAAGCAGAGACCTTACTCTTGCCAGGTTCTTCCCTTACTAAAGCTTTTTAAAGCCAAATTTCTTGTTATTTGACGTCTTCTTTTATGTCTTGGTCTTTTGGAACCTGTCTGTAATTGCTCAGGATCATTCTTCTTTTCCTGTAACTATGAACATGACCTCCTTTCCATTTCTTTTTCCTCTTGAATTTGAGGGCAGTGATGAAATGACAGGGAGGCAAGCTGCCTCTGTGTTCTGTCGGATTGTTTCTGTATCTGTCTTTCCTACTAATCCTTTCTGAGTGACAGCCATTCTTCTTAGCTTAACCTTCCCTCTCATCAACTTCCCATGAAATTTTTGGGATGCATTACCTGAGTTTAGTCAAATATACCTTTTTGAATCTGTTGTTTTGCTTTCCTAGTCTGCCTTTTTCTTCACCTCTCAATTGTGAATTCTCTTTCTTTTGTCCACATTTATGCAAGATAATTTCAGTATCAGATTCTCTCTACTGGTTATAAAGTAATTTCCAGAATTAACTTCATGACAACAGAAATTAAAACAACAGAGATAAGAAACTCTGTCAGAATTAGGCTCTAAAATACAATTGCATGGCAGAATTAGAAACATGCATCCTTAATTAGTTCAGCACATCTAGCAATACCACAGCCTGAAACTCCCTGGGGAAAAGTTTGTAGTAAACTACTATAATTAGATAAAATTTCTTTGATGAAGTGTAGTAAGAAGGTTACATTAATTAATTGGTGTCCTGATCTCTAAAACGCAGGATAACATTTTTTAGAGCAGTCACCATCCCCTAACACGTTAGTGGTATTATAAGGCTAAGTTTCATTCACCAGGACATGAAAAATTTTCAGATTTATACTTCTTTTGCACATTCTTAGGAAGACAATTTAAATTTTACTCTGGTTGTTTGCAGTAAATTTAAGTCCAGTTGTTTAGCCCTCAAGACCTGTGTTTGTTAGTACTTCACCATGAAGGAAGGGGGATTTCAGCAGTGGTCTCCTTCTGCAGCTCCATTTCTGGGCCCATTGGGATGGCTGTGTGCAGCTCAGCCCCTGCCCTTGCTTGTCTGTGTCCCTCCAGACACTCTTCTGCCTGCCTTGTAGGCAGGCAAGGTCATGCTGAGCTCTCAAACTTGGATCCACATGAAGCCCAATGGAAGCTGCTGTTTTCCGTCAAAATGTAGCTAGATAGAAAATATTTTAAACACTCTGCAACAGTCACCAAGAAATGGGACAGAGGGTTTGTCCTTCTCTTTGTGGGAAAGGGTTAAAACCACCATTGCTCACCTTCCAAAGGGCGTGTAACCAAGGGCAGGGGAGGCTCTGTCTCACCTGCTGAACTTGTTCCACTGTGTGGAAAATTAAATGCTGAGTGAGTCACAGAAAGTAAGCATGATTCCTGAGAGAAGCCGTTGGGGTGGAGGGTGATGCTCTTTCAGCCAAAGTTTGTGTTTGCATAAAATATTGATGCAATCCTTGTGGCCAGACCCAAACCAACGGTTAGTTCCAAGCTTCACTGTAAGAATCTAATTGCAATACTATAAGTCACACTCTTGCTTTCCAGTGCAATTAAACTTTTTTTCCATGTCAAGCAGGGCATTGCAAAAGCGGAAAACTGAGCAATCTGAAAACAAGGCATCTGAGTGCAAATTATGAGTCAGGACTCACTAGGCAAAAGAGGGCATTGAACCCAATTTTCCTCAGGCCACATGAATGCTCTACAACAGAGTGATTTTATTTATTTTTTTCCTCCTGCCAATCTGTGTTGATGAACGGGAGTGAGCTCTCCACTTGCTGATAAAAAGGTGCCCCAGGTGAAGGCTCAGAGCTGTGAAATCTGCATGGAGGGAAGCATTACTTCATACCACTGGCTCAGACATCGATGACCCAGAGAGGGAGGAACTTTAGTAAAATGTCAGAGCTCAGCGCTTCCAGCCACCTTGTTTGCATAACTCCTTGTTATGCAAGGAGTGGCAGTTTTGCTGCTGCCCTGCTCAGGTCCACATGTTTATACACAGGTCTCTCTGGGTTAGTGCTTTCAAGATATATAACTGTGTCATTCTCTTGTTGCAGTTGTACTTGTGATAAATAGGAATATTACCTTTCTCTGATCATACTGCTTTCTTCTCTAAAGATAATTCTGTCTAAATAACACATCAGGAAAATGACTGAGTATAGTTAAGCACTGTAATAAATTGCCTAAGGAAATCTGAGAAAAGCTTTATCACAGGAGACTTTAACCAAGACATAAGACAAATATCTGCCAGGAAAGTTGTAGGTAGAGTTTATCCAGTGTCTGGTAGAATGGCTGATCTGTGGAAGTTCTTTCCAGGCATAATTTTCTATGATTCAAAGATCTCTGACTGTAAAGATTGCTTCACACCATGTGTGTATAAAAGCCTCATGATCTTGATAACAGAACTATATCCAAACTTACTATGTCATTTGCAGCTTCACACTTCATAAAACTTTATTTAGTGAAAACAGCATGTAAAACCTTTCCAGCACAAGCGAGTTAGCCCAGTGTCCAGACAGCAGATATGTTGCACTGGAAAAAATTAATGTATCTGCTGAGTTCTCAACAGTCTTCTGAATTGTCAGTGTAGGTAGAGGAATGCAGGAAACAAATGTTTACAGGGAAGAGACAACATGATGCAAATCCTGGGGCTCTTAGCATTTCTCCCAGGTGGTTGATGTAGTTGGGGCTCGATCTGCCTCAACCATCTCCAAGTGATAGCATGTGTCAGGAACATAGGCATGGAACCAAAAGCTCTGCTTTGCTTTCTGGTGACAAAAGGAAAATATTCTGGTCGTGGAGAAAATGTTCCAAGTAGTGTTTGAACACTTTTTACCAGTTGAGTTTAGACTAAGCATTCAGTATACTGTTCATACAATTTCAAAGCATCACTTTGTGTGTTTGCATGCTGCAACCCCCAAATCTCTCTGATTAGGACCAAATCTCTCTGGTTAGGACCATTAATTCCTCACTTAGAAACTCATTTCTTCAAATTCTGCCCATTTTCCTCACAAAGAACCTGCCTCTCTTCCTACATATAAATGGTCACTAATTTTCTTTCCTCCTACTTGCAAGTCTGTACATGGAAGACTTCTGGAGCTCTTTCTGCATAAACGTTGTTGTATTTCTGCCAGAAGGATGACTAAGAAAACAAAGCCAAAGACTGTAACTATCCTCATAATCTGGTTTTATATATCTCAGAATAAAAGTATATTTTAAACTGGTTTCTGCAGAAGGACCAGGCACAGAGTCATATTGAAGTTTTTTTGCTAGTCATTACTGAAAAGTGTGCTTAGCATTGACAGCAATAAGGGAGCAGCAAGTTAAAAAAGACCATGTTGCTGTGTTTGTCAAGGGAGGTCAGAAAAGGGCAACAAGAAGGATCAGGCAGGCACCTGAAAGACTTGGATTGTGAAGGAGGAAAGTTGTCAAACAGAAATGAGAAAAGTGAGGGCATATTTAGTATTACCTGAAATGTTCAGGCAGCTTCTGCAAAAAGTAGAAGAATGCACATTCAGTGAAGACAAAGCAAGAAAGATTAATTCTCATAGGAAAAAAAAATCTGGAAGAGAGTGGGAAATACCTACTTGCAAGTTGTCAAGAACAAGTTATGCAGATAGCCATCTGAAATGCAGTGTTAATGCTGATCCCTTCAAGGCCAAAGTCCTCTCAAGATCCTTTCCAGCCATATGGCCTGACTTCTATGATGAGACACAGACAGATGCAGATTTGACAGGTGAAGTTAGCAACTGGAGCAAAGTCCAGCTAAAAACTTTAGAAGATTGCTCACCTTTGCTTCTTTGCCTCAGGAGATTGGAAGTCCCTGGGACAGTGTCTGATTATAAAAAGCAAACAAACTTGGAAGCAGAAATCAAAACTTCTGCTTATATGATAAGTGTAAGGACACTATGAAGTTGGAAACAGAATCTACTTTCATTCCTCTAGGGTTTGCTGCAAAGTTGGAAGATGTACAAATATTATAGTAACAAGTAATAGTAGGTTTCTCATCTGCAGTGGCACCAGGAGGGAATGGAGAGGTGCTCTAATCATAGGTGTGCACCACTACTACAGCACTCAAGATTCCAAACTCTATTATGGCAACACTATCAAGACCCTAGCTATTAATTATGGAGTTAGTTAAACCTCTAACAAAATGGTAGAATTGAGGTCACATACAAATCCTGATCTTGAACAGACATGTTGCACCAAAAGCAGTGACTTGGATTTTGTACAGATGAAAGTGGGAAAAATTGTTGTTAAGATATTTATGAAGGCAGTGAAAGGTGTCCCATTTGCTTTTGCAGCTTAGCTCATCAAGCTGTCAGATGTGAGCCACTGGGAAGAGAATGGAGCAGTTACACCACCTGGCCACTGAAGTTTATTCTTTGTTGCTGTTTGCACACTCAGCAAAAAGCCTGTAGTGGATTCAACTTGCTTGTTAAAACAAGACCTGCTGATCTCTGATCTCAGGTTTTTGGACATTCTCTTTCTACTCTCAGCCACATTTACAACAAAATGCAAGCAGCCCTGCCCAGGCATTTTGTAATGCAAACTCTCTACCTATTATGCAATGCAGGGAAAATATAAAGAGATGTTCCTGTAAAAAAATAAAATTGTCCAAAGTCATGCCGACCTGAAAAAAATTTGAAAATTATTTTACAAGTACTCTGGAACAGCTGCACTGAGCTAAAAGGGCTCATGGGTGCTCACTGGGCAACTGGAGAAATAGGACCCAAGTTCCAAAGCAGGAACTGACACACACAGGAATACAGGTGCACACTTGGGTGGGATGCTGTGGTTTAACCCCAGCCACCAGCCAAACCCCACACAGCCACTCACTCACACCAGGGATCAGGGACAGAAACAAGGGTAAAAGGTAGAAAACTCCTGGGTTGACATAAAGACAAGAAAAGCCAAAAGCCATGCACACAAGCAAGGCAAAACAAGGACTTAATTCACTGCTACCCATGGGCAGGCAGGTATCCAGCCTTCTCCAGGAGAGCAGGGCCCCACCACACAGAACAGTGACTTGGGAAGACAAATTACTTCACTCCAAATGTAGCCTCACCTCTCCTTCTCCTTCCCTCCATTTTATATACTGATGTCATATGATCTGGGAAATCCCTTTGGTCACCTGTCCTGGCTGTGTCTCCTCCCAGCATCCCAAGTATCTCCAACTTCCTCACCAGTGTGGCAGTATGAAAAGCAAAAGAGGCCTTGGCTCTGTGCAAGCCTCACTCAGCAGTAACAAAAATATCTCTATATTATCAACACTGTGTCCAGCATAAACTCAAAACACAGCCCCACACCAGCCACTGTGAAGAAAATTAGCACTATGCCAGCCAAAATCAGCACACAGGGTGGCAAAAGTGTGCCCCAGCAGGCGGCAGGGATCCTGACTCCAGCTGCATGGAACACATAGTGTCTTGTCACAGCTCTCCTTCCTTTAGAAGTCAGCAGAGATGGCAGGAACAAAGAACAGGGGGGAAAGGAACAGTTATAGAGGCGGCTCTCACAAAAACCAGAATACAGAGGTGAGAGTAACTGAGCATGGTTGGAGGCAACTCGAAGCAGGCAAGGAGTGGAAGAATCCCCACACAGCTCAGATTTACCTGATTTTTACCCAGGTCAGGGAAAAGCTCATCCATCCAGTTAAAGACCAGTTCTTTTCCTAGAGTCAGGTAATTTCTTGCTCATGCCAGAAAACAGCTAACAAGGAATCTTGAATGTCCATATCTGGAATAGTTTGTAATGGGAAACTCAGGCTAAATTACTTTCTACCCCTAATTTGGCACATCGCAGCCTCCTTTTAAGAATCATGACCTAGTTGAAAAGCTGTTGGACATTGTGGAAACCAGCTATCTCAGCCCACCTCTGTGATGCTGTTCTGCTGTGTATGAACTACACTTTGGAGCAAAAAAGCAGAGCTAAAAATTACTGGTTAAGTTATTTGGGTCTCTGCTATTTTTAGGAAAATGTTTCTTCCTAAAAATGCTGTTAAAATCTGCTGCTCCAATGAACAAACCGTTTAATTACAGTGGGTGATACTGAGTATGATGGATGCTCAGTAGTATTCGTATGTAAGATGAAGGGAGGGATGCAGGTTTATAGGAGTCCCCTGAGTTTAGACCCTTCAATTTTCAGTGCTCTTAAAATGAACCAATGTCAGTGATTTCCAAAGGAAGTCACAGCCAATTTCACGTACATATAAAAATATGTATGTGCTCTACTTGGATCAGGCAGCCCTCACTCAGTGTGATAGGTGTTATTCACACTCTCCTTAGAGGCCTTTCCCTGTCCAGGTATTTTATAATTCATCCAAAGTGAGACAGACCCTTTCTTTTGTTTTTGTTGTTGTTTCTGATTACCAAACTTGATAATAATATGTGTCTTGTTTATCAAGATAAAGTAAACCCCTTTTTTTCTGCCTAAACCATCAGTCTGACGGCATCATTTGGCTTCATAAAAACCTGCTGCCTTCTTTTTATGGCTGCAATGCAGTATTGCTAGCTGTACTAAGTTTATCCCAAGCTGAAGAATGTTTCATGAATTCTGCACTTTCTTTCTTGGTTTTGAGGATTTTTGTGTTCTCAAAACCCAGTCAGAAGCCAAAAAATTGCATTTACAGCTTCTATTTGAAGAATGTGTTTTTCACTCTCCTAGATGCATTGAAAATCAAAATATTCTGAAGGCACAGAAGTAAATGGAATGAAACCGAACTATATGATGAAAATTGTGTTTATTTTAAGGTAATTTCATTTTAGGGGGTGGTGAGAGAAGCAGAGAGGCAAAGGACTGGTTTGGGGTTAATTTTTTTCTGTTTGCTAAGTGCTCTATCAGAGTTTGTCTCCAAAATGCAAAAATGCCTCTCCTTGCTGGACAAAATTAGAGAGCAGTAGGTTGGGCCCTGTAGTTTTTTTCTCATGTAGCAACAAAGAGAAGGCAAAGTTTAAAGAGCCTGGGAATTGTTTTTCAAATTACCCACCCAGCTATCTGTGTATAGATGCACAATGTGTGAAGGTGAGAAACCCTTTTGAATCTGTCATAATGATGATATCAGAAAAGTATTGCTTTATCACCAGTAATTCTAAGGTTTCTTGGATAATGGGTCCATAAGATTACAGGTCCTGTGGTTATAGCTTATCTGGTCTGCTCGCCATCTTCCCATTGCCAGCTCACTGCATCTGCCTCTGGATCTGGGACCTGTCCTCAGGAGAAGTCATTGTGCAGCAGAGGCTGCAATGCCACCAGTGATGGTGAAGGGAGACACGCCATGCACGGCTCACACTGCGAGTGCCACCTGGGAAAGCCAGGAGGGGACAAAGTGGCTACCACGACTACCATGGCATTAGTACGGGCTTCTGGTACTGTTGGGCACCTTGGCTGTTCGGGATGACCACACTGCCCATGGCTGGGAACTTGTCCAGGTCTGAGAGCTGACACCTAATTTCCCTTGAATGAGCTGTGTCCAGCCCTAATGCCTGGTGGGAAGCCCTTCAAACAGAAGTGAGCAACCCAGCTCACCAGGATCTTGCTACAGCTTGCAGAACTCATGGACACACCAACAAAACTGCAAGTTTTGGAGCTACTGTTAGAGTTTGTGTTATTTTGAGCAGATGGCCTTTTGCCTCATGGGCAGTAGACCACAGGGCTGATGTACCTGCAGTTCTGTGTACATAAAACACTGAAAATAAAAGACAGCTTTGGAAGACCTGGTGGGCTCAGAAGTTAGTCCACTTTTTTATTTCTGCAGATCAGGTTTTCAGTAAATTATCTTTACAAACCCCACCACTCTCTTAAATGTCTTAAACACCAATCTCTGATTAGCCACACTATAGAGAAATAAATATATATATATGGAAACTCAGTGTAATCAGTACCCAATATTAAATAACCCCAACAAACAATGGTGGCCTCATACAGCTAATTTTAAATATATGTATTTTAAACTGATAAATTAGGTGCTGTTTCTTCTCAGGTACACGTTTTTAGGGGGTTTTTGGTTTGGCCTTTTTTGTTGTCAGCAAAGCTATAAACTTGGGTTTTAGATGAAAGCTTCTCTCTCCCATGGGATTTGAAGGAAGCTATGAATGAGAAATGTGGGTAAAACCATCAGCTGGAAACATTGATAGTAAAGATATTCTGTGCAGATAGTGTGGAGAATAATCCCAAAACTGATGGAATCAGAAAATGGTCACATTTCTTAGGAAAAAAATAGTCTAAGGAAAGCTACAAGGTCAGCTCTACTATAGCACTTTGACTGGTTTTAGATGTTTTTCAAAACCACTTGATAACTCAGAGTGAGAAAAATAAGGTGAGGAGCAGAAAACATCAACATCCATGTCATAACAGAATTTCACATCTCTTTCTGTGAAGGCAAGAAATGCTTGCTCTGTTGTTCTACACAGCACAATATATCCTGTTTTGTTAGGAAGATAAATGGTGAGGAACGTTTTTTTTCTTCTTTTTTTTTCTTTTTTTTTTCTTTTTTTTTTTTAATTCACAGCTGGTCAATCTTAGCAGTGACAAGGCTTCCAGAGCAGTTATACGCACCAAAGGTGAAGCCACACGGATACAGGCTCTTTTCATCATCAGTTCCTGTCAGGACTTTGGCAAAGCTTAGGCTGCTTTTCTTAGCAAGGTACCTGCTACATTTAAAAAAACAAACAAACAAATAAAACTTAATTTCTCTGGAAAGAAAATGCAGTTGCAGCAATCTGCTAGCCTTGCTGGTACATCTGAGACTTTCATCAGCCAGCCCTGCCTGCACATGTAAGGCTCCCATCAGCTTCTGAAGGGTAGGTGTATTTTTCCAGATATGTTCCCAAGGGCAAACTGCACATGTCTAGTGAAGGTGTGCGAAGAGTATTTGGACTGTTATGCCCTAATGGTGATACGACTGCTGTTTAAAGAGTCTCTTCTTTAATAACTAGTTTTCACCACATCACAAGTATTTATCCATCACTGGGTTTTGTACATCATTCAGTGTTTTTTATACACAAAATCTATGACTCAGTTAAGGATTTATTTTAAAAGTTCAAACGCAGAGTACTCTTCAATTTCCTCAATAGATTTCTGTATGATTGTCTGGGGTAATATGTTGAGGAGGAGAGCCTTAGGGGAAACATCAGCAGGTTGTCAAAATCCTTTTAATCCTATTCAGCAGAAGTAGACTAATCTTAGCAGCTTTCATATTTGTGAGATACCTTCATTTTTCTGAGTCTCAGTTCATTGAGAAGATCAGTATTTTAATCCTGCTTTACCTGGTACTGCTTTCTCTCTTAAGTAATTGTTTAGAAAAGGATTTAGTGAAAAGAAGATTAAGGAAATGGTAAGGGCACGGAGAACTGGCCACCAGAAATAACAGACTGGTAGCTTGAATAATTGGTCAGCATTACCTGCAGTGGGATGTGTCTCATTGGGATTAAGCTTCAATGCACCTGAGTCTCCCAGGTCCTTCCACAGAGAGTCATGAAGCAACAGACTTCCAGTAGGAAATATTAATCTTAGGAGCTGTAATTGCTTACATCACTCTCTTGATTTGAGCACAAGCCCTCTGTGGGTGTCCTCATATTGTGCAGTGCACTGAGCAGAGGTCCCCCCACCCTCACTCTCCCCAGGCATGGGTCTAACAAAGCTTCCTAAATCTCCTGAGTGGTGGTTCACCCACCATATCATGCCAAATTTCACACAGTGACAGGTTTGGACTGTCTGAAAACTCTTCAAGGTGACTCCCAAGCAAACAGTGGTTTTCTGCTGTGCTGTGTAATTATAAATGACTGTGGAACCTGAATGTAACACACATGGGAAAAAATGTAATGCGATAAATACAGCCATTCAGAAGTGAGAAATTCCTTTTAGAAAATATTTGCTTCCAAATCAACCTTCATTTTTCCAATGGTTATATCCATTTCAGATCTGAAGAAAAGTCTTATGAATGTTGAACTAGGTTTGTCTTTGTCCTCAACAATTAGTTGGTTTAGATTACTAGATAATAAAGATATTAAAGACAGTGCGTCTCCATGGAAATAAGCCACTCCAAAAACATGAAGGTGTTTGATGAATTCTAAAATGATTATTTGGTCAGTTTCTGTATTTTCATCCAGCAGACATTAAGTATTAATTAATTTTAAAATGCTGCGTGCCAGATGACCTGCATTAAGTGAAATAGTTAGAACCCCAATTGCGATGATAGTAAAAGGTCACAGAATGAGGTGCTGCTTCTAACATCAAGGAAGGACCTAAGCAATAGAAAGCATAAATGAGAATTTCAGCACATCTCTCTACCCAGCAAACTTATTTTTCCTTCAGTTCCTCTACTGGGATCTTATTCAGAGGTTAAATTATTCACCTTCTAAATGGCTATTGCAAAAAAGGCAAGACTAACGAGCACCATAGTCCAGAATGTGTGGTAAGGCCAGGTAGCCTGATGGGACCTGCTGGTCTTGAGCTCCAGCCCCTGCATGCCATAACAGAGAAGAAGGATCGAAAACACGTAGCACCAGCAGAAGGCAAGGCAGTTGTTTAGTTAATATTTAAACATATATACAGCTTTCAGCCCTTAACAACAGCATCTCCATCAATTACACAGAGAAATCCTTGAATGCTGCCTGGATAACTCCCAACTTATGTTCTTTCTCTGGATATTTGAAGAACCTGTTTGGGCAGGTTTTCCCCAACCACTAAGACTATTTGAGTAGAGCTTGTAATACTTCTCTTATTTTCTTTTCTGTTTGCTACCAACATACAGAAGTGATTTCACCATTTCTCTTCTCATAGCAGACCCCTCCTCACCTCCTTTTCAATGGCAATCACTCCTTCCCAGTGCCCCCAGACATTTCACCCCTGCTTTGTCTTTCAAAGGTTCCAGAAAAAGTCTTTTGTCATTGTAGAATCAGGTTCTCAAAACCACAAATTCTTGTCTTCTGAACTCTCATTTGTTCCTCTGTTCGTTTCTTCAGCATCACTGTACACTAATCTTAAGCCATCATCTGCCACATCTTAAACCCAGGTTTACTAATATTTACTGATATTTCCCCACTCCCTCCCTCTCATATTTCTTGCCTATTGCTGATGCTCAGCCAAGTACCACAGCATTGAACATCCTTTGCCTCTGGGAAGCCATACCAGCATCATCAGTCTCCCTGCAAAACTGCCAAGTCACCTATCTAGACTTGCCCTCTTATGCCTTTGAGAATGGAGCAGTGGAGTGAGAAGCAGATGAAGATTGTTAATGGGAATTCAGACTCAGCTGAATTGTCAATGGGAAAAGTGAAACACTGTGGGTTGAAGACTGAGATATGAAAGTGAAGAGCTTGTGAATTGTCTTCTGAGACACTTTTTCACATCAGTTCTGCAAGTAGCATGTGTCATCATTCACTAGAAAATTCTGGGGTTTATGTGTCACATGGATAGAATCACTTAGGGACAGTGTGCAAATGAGTCTTCTTTGGATCATGATACTGAAACAGCTGGGTTTTTTTATCCTTTACCATATCCAGAAAGGTCATTGATCATTTTCTGGGAATTTGAGATCAACCTCCTGCAAAAAAATAATGTAATATATTAAAGAACTTAATAAGACATATTTTATATGTATATTTTTATATGTAATACACACATATATTTATACATATATAAGTATAGAATATATGTGAGTGTATATATGGTACTTGCCATAGCAGGAACTGTATATTATATGTTTTATTTTTGCCCATCTCATTTGAGTGTCTCTCTTTTGAGACACTCATGCTGGAAATAAATAAAAGGAAGTTGTGATAGATCAGGCTCTGGAGTAGATTCCTAACAGCTTTCCACAAAGCACAAAAAGCTATAAATGTTGCAAACATTTTCCATGAGATTGATCAGTTGGAGTTGTTTCAGCTTGCTCAGTCTAATTAGCATCTCTGGGAAATCCTGGGTTTTTCCTTCAGGCTTGTGGTTTGTCTTCAATTGGTTTGGGAGAGATTTTGGTTGTGCAGGTGCATGGTCAGGTAGATGCAGCTGTTTGCACAATGTGGTGCTGACCGGCAGGACATCTCTGCAGGTGTGAAGAGCCTCCAGTCTGAAGCAGAACTGTCACAGCCTCCTTGTCAGGGAATATTCACAGGTCTGTGTCTACAGCATGCAACACGTGTGATGACTTTGGTTGTTTTCAGCTTTGGACCACCCAGGCACCTCAGATGCAAGTTCAGGATAAAGTGTCCTGTTTCTTTTAACATCAGGGAACCTGGCAGTAACTTAACTAGTATCAATCCCCAGAATTAGCAGGGTGCTGCATTTTGCTCTTTCTCAACACTTTATAGCTGCTGTCCTTTTTTTCTGAGCACCAAATTTCTGTGAGACTCTGGCTTGTCTGACTCAAGATCACAGAATAATCTCAGTTAGAAGGGACCCACAAGGATCATTGAGTCCAACTCATAGCCCTGCACAGGAGACCTCAACAGTCACACCGTATGCCCAAGAGCATTGTACAAGTGCATCTTGAACTGTCAGGCTTGGTGCTGTAACCACTTCCCTATTCCAGTGCCGTCATGATCCGCTAAATGCAAGTTGGGGTGGTGATGGTTCGTTTATTGATCTCAGAGTGCAAAAAGGCAAAGCAGGGGACAAACACAATTTATACACAAAACAGACCCGTCTTTTGCACAGTGACATCCTGTCCGTGACACCAATTAATGTCACGATCCGCCAATGCAGGCAGGAGTCATGATGATTCTTTTAGTGATCTCGGAGTGCAAAAAGACACTGCAGGGGACAAAAATCAATTTATGCTTCAACAGAAGTACACTTTATTAGGTGCACACAACTCAGTATGCGATAAAGAGAGAAAGGAGAGAGAGAGAGAGAGAGAGAGAGAGAGAGATGAGATCGGGGGGTGTTGCGCAATGCTGTCCCGAGGGAGACGCAGTAATCGCCACAGAGTTGAAGAGGGAAAAGAGGAAATTTAAATTTTCTACAGCTTATATAGATTTCTAAAAAGGAGACCAGATTGGAAGACTGAGGTTCGACCTCTTCAACTCCACTGGTCTTAGAAAGTGTTCATCAAGATTCCTTTCACAGAAAGGAATCCAAAAAACATGATAAAAGTTCTGTAAACATTACTTTGTTTACCTGAAATTTCTGACTCCAAGGCTGAAGGCTGGGAAACAAGGCGACAGGAGGGGATTATAGCTACCAACGGAGAAGATGGAATCCTTGTGGTCCTCGATGGCCAGTAGACCATCTTCTGTCAGGGAGGCCTTGAGTTTTGGTTAGCTTCAGAGTTTCTCTTTATAGCTCTTTTCAGAGCAGCAGGCAGCGGGCCAGAGGTGGGGGATACACAGGTGCAGTTGCATGTGCAGTTGGAGAAAGCAGGACAAAGCATTCCAGTGGTCACTCATGTCACTTGAGGCATGGCACAGGACAAGCCAACTCAAAAGCCAATCTAGCATGTCCTATCCATTGTCCCTTTCCATGGTCGAACGAGCACACCTGTGGACAATGGCTGGCAAGCACCACACCTCAGTCAGGCCCTAGCTCCTGTGTAGGGGTCTTAGGATTTTAAGGTTTCAGTCCCAGTCCTTGGGGTCTTCTTGGCGATGGTCATGGGGCAAAAATGAGGAATCTTCAGACCGTCTCTTACAAGTGCCCAAACACCCTCTGGGTGAAAAACCTTATTCTTATGTACAACCTAAATCTCTGACATATCTTCAGGCCTCTGGGTCCTGTCCCTGGTCACCACAGAGAAGACATCAGTGCCTGTCCCTCATCTTCCCCTCAGGAGGAAGTTGCAGATTGCAATGAGGTCTCCCCAGGGTCTCCTCCAGCCTGAACAGACCAAGTCACCTCAGCCCCTCCTCAACTGGCTTCACCTCAAGGCCCTTCACCATGCTTGTGCCCCTCCTTTGGATACTCTCTAATAGTTTAATATCTTTCTTATATTGTGGTGCCCAAAATTGCCCCCAGCACTTGAGGTGAGGCCACCCCAGTGCAGAGCAGAGCAGAGCAGAGCAGAGCAGGACAATCCCCTCCCTTACCCAGCTGGCAATGCTGTGCCTGATGTCCCCCAGGACATGGGCGACCCTCCTGGATTTTGCGATCCTTTCTCATTTCAGTATGAAATTGGATGAGTTGCTTGTAAGCTGCAGGTGAATACTGTACAGCAACAAAATGTTCACGGATTCATTTTTCATGTAAGCAGCATCTCAGATAAAATTCAACCAGTTGGAATATCACATTATCTTCATTCATCAGTTCTCTCTGGACTCTGGAAGTGTACTGCTAAAGAAATGAGTCAATCTGCCTCTCTCCTTAGTTTGTTTTCAGGCTTAATCCTTGTTGGATGTTTAAGTCTTCTACTTCAGCTTGTCTGGTCATGAGCAACTTTGGCAGTAAATGGAGCTGATGGGCAGAATCCTTACAGCTCTAAGTGTTATTGTGCACATGGTTTTCTTTATGAAGTCAGTACATAGGCCATGCTTATTTGTGTTCAGTTCCCCATATAGATCAGGTTTTAGCACTATTTTATTTCACTAGGAAAGCTGAAAAGGGGCGTGCACTATTGCCCTTAACAATATTTCACGTTATGAAGATGATTTAACGTATGCCTTGACCCTTGCCTCCTGAAGTGCATTCTGATCACAGCTGCAGGGTCAGGGTCACATTGAACACGTGTATAGAATATCCTACAAAGCACTTCTAAGGGAGTTTGTAAAACACAGCAGTGGGTGGCAGCGTTGGAAAATGTCTTTCCCACTTAGCAAATAGGAGTCACTGACTTTAATAAATGATAAATCACATCCTATCCTTGGCAGGAAATTAAATATTTCAGATGCTAAGAGCTCTTCAAGATCACATGCTGGGAAATATTTGCATTTCCCATCAGTGCCACTTTTCTATTTACAAGACATTCAATTCCACATGATTTTGCAATTTTTTCTGGCAGAGACTACACAATTTGATATTTTTTTCTTTGTTTTTATTTTATTTTTTGAGTGGTTTTATCCTCAAGGAAACCAGTCAGACTAGCCAAACACAGCATGACAATCAGTGCTGAAAAGCACATGATCACCATCAAAACAAAGAATGCCTTTAAAGCGACACAATCTTCTTCACACTGGGCGAGGAGTTCAAACAAATCACACCAGGTGACTGTAAAACAGAAGTAAAAATGAAACATTTCCATTGAATTGCCCATATTTCCAGAAAAGTGAGAAAAGACATGCAGCTTATCAGCAAGAACATTGGTAAAAGTCAAATGCTGTTGGAAAAAAAAACTGAAATGGAAAAAGGTATTCCGTACCAAGGAGAAGACATGATCAAGGATTTTAATAAAACCATAAGGGGTATGTTTTCTGCATTAGAATCATAGAAGTTAAAGTATTCCTCTGATCAGACTTCAGTATTTCCTAAATAATTAAACCTCACACAGTAGTGACTGCAAGTAGAATAGATAATATGAATTTGATTTAAAAATATCTTCTGGAGATATGATGATGATGATGATGATGATGATGATGATGATGATGATGATGATGATGATGATGATGAAAATAATTGGTACTGATGTGTAAACTAGATACAGAGAAAATCTGTTAGGCTTTATTAATCTCAGTTTCTTAGGGAGTATACCTAAATTCTATGTTTAATTTTTCCTATTTCCACTTAGAGACACTGGCAGTTGTTACACGTTGGAGTGAGCTATAACAACATAACAGTAACCTTTTGCTGTGTGTTTGAGTGAAGTCAAGATGTACTGCATTCAGCTTCCTTCTCAGTGTTTGTTTCCATAAGCAATTCAATCCATGCATCCAGCAGTGTTTATACCAAAAAAGTATCATACTCTCCTTAACATCCTCAATAATCATATTAGCACTGTTTGTCACACTGGTATTAGCACTTCATGGTCTGGTCAAAATCCTTTACAAATGTACCTTTTTCCAGTATTCCATTTTTTAAATGAATACTGCAGCACATTTTGTTTGTTACCAAGTCCAGCCCATGCTGCACTACCAACCCTTGGTCTGTCATAATTTATCATTCTGCCAGTATTTGTGTCACCCACTGGATTAATTTGGGTTCTATTTCCATTTTAATAAAGCTATTAGATTGAGCCAGTACTAACTGCTGCCCAGCAGTTTTACAGTAAACCAATTAAGGGATTGATCCACAGCATAGGCATTTCTGAGTGTTGAATAATCACACCTTGATTCTGCAAGACCAAAATCTGTGCAGGAAGGAGATTTAATTTTAAGATACTAATTCATGTTCCCTCTGTAGCCTGTGGAAAGATAAATTTATTGCCACATGCATCCTGCTGTAAAATATACCCCATTAGTGTGTGGCCAGGACCTGACTGTCTCACTGCACCTTGTCTGTAGCTGGAGCTTAGTGGAGTAACTTGGCTAAGTTGACTAATTAACTGTGAAATGACTGAAATTAAGTGATATGAATGCAAACCTCCACGATTCAGTAGAACAAAAACACCAAAGAAAACGAAAATACCACTGTAATCTCAAGCATCACTGTAGCATGAACAGGAGGCTCGTGATTAGCTTTACATTTCCTCACAGCAATGTGTCTGTGGCGAGCAGGTCACCCAAGCAGGTTCCAGAAACAGGACAACACAAAGTACCTAATCAAGAGACAGACAACAGAGGGGGCAGAAGGTTTTTTTCAGCCTCCAGTCAGTGAGAAAGTGGCTCAGCATGTGCCTTGTTGACATGACCCATCCTGTCTGGATAGTTGGGTCACACACCAGGAACAAGATCCACTGAAGGGCAAGTTTGAGGTAGATTATTAACATGATGGAATCAATGAAAATTAGATGTACATTATGAACAACAGGTCTTGATTTATAACCAAGTCTAAAATAACTGAAACAATCTTTTCTGGACCTGTGGTTCCCTCTTGGGTGAAGAAAATTCAAAAGAAGCCAGAGGTATACCAATCGCATTAAGGTTTGTAGTGGGAGGAGAGTACCTGAGTTTCTTGGAACTTCTTAGACACTGCCTGGAATTCTAGAAAATTCAGGAGGGTCACTGTGACTACTTTTCCCCTCTTTGACAGCCTCTACCTCTTACAGGGTGGCTTAGGGTGCTTTCTTTTTCAGTCATTAGACATTATTTCTTAAATACTGCAGTAGCTGCCCAAAATTGTGGAAATGATTGCCAGATTAAACCTTCTACTTCCACCAAAGGGAGTCACAGCATATTTGCTACCAATTTGAACACTATTTTTCAACTCATCAGAAGAATATGATCATCTTTTGTTAAGAAATAAAAAATTGAGTCAGGGGAGTATTAAAAATAACATCCTTCTCTCTGGGAATAGTTCTTCTTTCTCAAAAGTACATAAAATTCTTACAATTAGGATTGGCAGTCATTGCAATATGGTTATTATGTATTGTTGACTTAAATGCTACATTGCTGAGATTATTTCATCTGCTGAACTTTATTAGCTCCCTGATGATTCCTAGGATACAAAGCAGCAGTTACTTAGGACTAAGATACCATCTGGATATGAAGACAAAAATAAGATATTGAATGTCAAGGAAAGGATTTATGGCTTTATACACAGAAAGATTGAATGTTGACCAATGTTTCAAAATATGATTGGAAAATTACACTCAGTGGTCATGTAGATTCTGATTCAAGAGGAAAACACTAATTACTAGGGACAGGGACAACCATAATTTTGTAATCCTCAACTGGTAAAGTTCCATTAATGCATATGGATGAAAGCCTTGGTTGCACACAACTCTCATAGTTGTTGTCATCATGTAGAATGTACCTCATCTTAGGTTTTGAAATGAAGTTACAGAGCTTCACATGGGAGCACTATTGCTTATTTTTACAATATATTAACACAATTGACAAAGTATTCTTCTAGCATAGGTAATGACCTAAAAATGACAGCATTTGTACTCTGAAAGGCAGCACTGGACCTCTGTTCTGTACACAGAAGAATCCAAGGTGACTTGCTTTATTACAGCTACCCATTTTCTAGACATCCACATTTATTCAGGACACTCTCATCCAGGATATCAGCCAAATTAGAGTAGTCATAAAATAAAAAATTATTAAGCTTTCCTTTAGAAACATTTAGGGTTAAATCCTCTACTTTAAATAGGCTGGGGCCCCAAGGACATAGTCCAAGTACGGATTGTTCTCTTGGTGGCCACAGAACAGCTGGTGAATTGCCTATACTGCAGCTCAGCAAATGACAACCTTATAACTGAATTAAAGTTATCTGCCTTTAATTATCACAGCTGAAGAGGAAGATCCAAGCCATCAACTCCTTCTGGTTTGCAGGTACATGTTACTACTCTGATCCTAGGACATGAAGACTTACAGTGACATTTATTTCAGTGTTTTGAGAAATTGATTACTTAAAAAGTCCAAATATTCTTGGGGATTGATCTTGGAGTTTAATCTGATTGTGAGACTCTTTTATACATGCTGGTTTATTGCAGCAATATCGCAGCACAGACTTCCAGTAAGAATGTCAGACACAAGCAAGTAGCTCATCTTTTCCAGTTGCCAGAGGCTAAATGTTGCTTTGAAGTAAATCCCTGGATAACCCAAAAAAATAATTTTATTATAAAATATAAGGAGAAAAAACCTTCTTCTTCGTGCTGTAGAAATTGTTTTTCAGGGAAGGGTGATTTGCTTGGTCCCTATAGCTGGAAACACTTACCGTCCACCATGTACTTGTCTCATTCCTTGGTGAGGTGAACAAATATGTGACATTTCTTTTACTCTCATGACCCAGAAAACTATCCAGATTTTCATGTTTTTTCTGAGAAAGGAAGTTGCTGCTTCCTCACCTATGCTAAAAGAATTTGATAATCAGGAAAAAGGAATAAAGTTATTTGATGTTAAAGGAAATGTTATATCAAATTTGTAAAAGGCTTAATTTTACCATTTTGTTAAAAAAAAGTTCTGGAGCCTTGCCTTGCCTTTATCCACCTTCATATATTCACCCAATTAGGTTCCTCATTTGATAGGAACATGAAGGGAGAAAAAAAGTCACCCATATTTGAAAGGGAGATGTGAGTATCTGGGCCTGAGGAGAGGCAGCAAAGACAAAGGCTCCAAAATGCACGGCTTGAGTTTACAGAATAAAAAGTGTAAGCAATTTTAAAAAATATAAGCAACTTTATAGCATGAAAAGCTACTAATATACACAGAGAGGAATAAATAATGCAACAATTCTCTTCTGTTCTGCCTTTGCCTTTTCACAAACTTGATTGAGAAACAATTAACTCAGTTTTCATCAATCTCATTGATGTAGGTCTCTGGAGTCAGTGCCTGCCTTTCCATTCATCCTGATGGCATTAACAAGCCCTAATTTAGGAGAGAGAGAGGCACTCTCCTCTGAGCACTCTGGTTACTGGCAGCATCTGGCCTCTTGTTCACACCATAAAGCAGGTCACACATGATCACAGACAGACACATCCCAAGCTCAACAACTGCTCTTTTTTTTTTCAAAAGAGAAAGGTTTAGTCTTCCTGCTTTGTCCAATAAAGGAAAGAAAAGGAGAAGATAGAGAATCTTGTGTACTTACTGATCTCCAAAGAGGCTCATTAGTAGTGTAATGTGACAGGAAGCAGAAACTAGGTTTTGAAGTGTGAGGGGCATGCTTTCTGCTGAAGTTGTGTTAGGTGTTGTGTTTAGCTCAGGTTGTCCAAACACAGACCACCCTCTTGACTAAAAACAGATCGAAAATTCGGCCATCCAGTAACAGATTTGAGTCATTGTTACTTTGAATAGTACTAATCCAAACAATCTGAAGAGATTTATTTCAGTCTTCAGAATTAATGTTTTCTATTAATGTGCAACAAAACTTTTCTTGCTCAAATGTGTTCCTTTGAACAATACAACCAAATTTGAAGGTAAAAGGAAAGGTGAGGCAGGAGGGAGATCAGCTTGCCTCTGAAATGCCCTAGAGAGAAATTTGGGATTGAAGTATTCTGGTTGCACTTGACACTCTCCCAGAATAAATAGGAAAGTTGTCATTTCAGTATGAAGACTATATTACATAGCTGGTAACAGCTCTTGGTGGTTGTTGCACAAGAGCACTCAGTAAGGTGCTTCCACAGATTATTTTGGTCATTCAAGCAATATTCAATTTTGAGACTTCAGCTAGCTGACATCACTGCAGACTCAAGTAACTAAAAGTCATTGTCTCTTCTCACATGTTAAGCAAACTTTGAACCTGGAATAACCCTGGTGTGTGTGCTTGCAGACCTAAACGCCTTTTCTCTCCAATATGGCATTAAATGCCCCTTTTAGAATTAAACTGTTCTTTTAGTATACAGTGTTAATAATCTCACATTTATCTTCATAATAGAAATATGGTACAAGTAAAATAATCACAGAATCTTTAAGGCTAAAAAAGATACGTAAGATCATCAAGACCAAGTGTTAACTCAGCATCATGTTCACAACTAAACCATATCCCCAAGTGCCACATACTGATTTTTTCTTGAACACATACGTAGAAACTAATCAGGATGGTGTTAATTTATGTAACTTTTAAATAATGTCCTGCTAACCTAAGGTATTGATATATTTAACACACTGGTTTTTGCCATATACACCAGGAAGTGAGGGAATCTTACAAATATCAACTTAAGTGTGAATCCAAAGGCCACCTCTTCCGACTCATTTGGGTTAATTATAACTGTAGGAATTTTACTCTAGATTCCACGCTTGCCCAACTGTGTATGAAAGATACAGGTCCCCTCTGGATAAGACTTTAATTCTAGCCTCATCCCAGTAACTTTGAAACAGAAGGGTCAGCTGTGTCCTGGGGGCATCGGCCACAGCATGGCTAGCCAGTCAAGGGAGAGGATTGTCCCACTCTGCTCTGCCCTGGGGAGGCCTCACCTCAAGTGCTGTGGACTGTTTTGGGCACCATAATATAAAAAAAATCATTATGGTATTAGAGAGCAACAAAATATGGTGAAGGGTCTGGAGGGGACCCCAAATGAGGAGGGGCTGAGGTCATTTGGTCTGTTCAGGCTGGAGGAGACTGAGGGGAGACCTCATTGCAGTCTACAAGTTCCTCGTGAGGGGAAGAGGAGGGGCAGACACTGCTCTCTTCTCTGTGGTGACCAGTGACAGGACCTGAGGGAATGGTCTGAAGTTGTGTCAGGGGAGGTTTAGGTTGGATAATAGAAAAAACTTCTTCACCATGGATTGTTTGGCACAGGAACAGGCTCCCCAGGGAAATGATCACAACACCAAGCCTGGCAGAGTTCAAGTGTTTAGACAACAGTCTCAGGCACACGGTGTGACTCTTGGGGATGGTGCTGTGCAGGGCCAGGAGCTGGACTCGATGATCTTTATGGGTACCTTCCAACTCAGGATATTCTATGATTCTGTGATTGTGTGAACAGCACTTTCAAGTGCCAGTGCGGATACCGGGTTCAGCATCTTCTGCTTTGATCCTATAACTGGCTACCAAACAGAAAGGTTGTTTTAACAGTTACTATACTTAGGTTCTGTAGCAGCAAATGTTCAGGAAACATATGGGTAATTTGCTTTATCAGTTGAGAAAGCAGTCTCCAATATTTTCTGCTTAACAGACCAAAAGATGTCATGCTGCTAGATTAGATCACATTAAGCACATAGTGTTTTTGTGGTGCAAATCATCTTGAGTTGTTTGGTTATAGACAGCTATGCTCACCCAAGATTGAGCCCGTTTGTTGACCTAGACTAGTTTGGATTTACTTGTAGCTAAGCACTTCCAAGCATATGACAGATGTGTGCCACCACATACCCTATATATGGAATACGATGGTAGGAATTTTCTTAGTTGTGTCAGTATGGTCTGCAAGACACAATAGCTTCAGTACTGTCCCAAACTGCACACCTTCTGACTATCAGCAGGTAGTCTAAGTCTAATCATTATTTTACTAGACACTTGCTGGAATTGACATATAAACTTCTCTGGTTTGACTCTCCAACACTGTTTTGCAGCCAAGTTCTTTTATTGCTAATGAGACCAAACACTTAATGAACTGTTGTCTGAGAAGTAGCTGAAAGGCAAGACAAGAAGGACATAATGCTGTTTTCACTTCAGAAAATGTATGTTTTCATAGGGGATGAGATAGTGAAAATTATCTCTCATCCTTTCTAAAGACAAAAAGGATTCAGCTTAAGCAGATACCACAGTAATCAAGGAACCAAATCATGTAACCTGCTAGGTTTGAAGCTAAAAATTCAGTGTTCAACTGAACCTGGATTGATGGGCTAAGATCAGTGGTATGAAGATCAACAAGGCGAAGTTCCAGGTGCTGCACATTAGTCACAACCACTCCAAGCAGTATTACAGGCTAGGGGAAAACTGGCAGAAAAGCGTCCCAAGGGAAAAGGACCTTGGGGTGCTGGTCAATAGCAGCTGAACGTGAGCCAGCAGTGCCCAGGTGGCCAAGAAATCCAATGGCCTCTATCAGCAATAGTGTGGCCAGTAAGATCAGGGCAGTGGCTGTTCACATGTGCTGGGCACTGCTGAGGCCACACCTCAAGTACTGTGTTCAGTTTCAGACTCCTCACAGCAAGGACATCAAGATGCTGGAGCATGTCCAGAGAAGGGCGATGGAGCTGGGGAAAGGGCTGGAATATAAGTCCTATGAGGAGCAGCAGAGGGAGCTGGGGGTATTTAGGAGAAAAGGAGGCTCAGGGGAGACTTTATCACTCTCTACAACTACCTGAAAGGAAGTTGTAGCAAGGTGGAAGTCAGTATCTTCTCCCAGGCAACCAGCGACAGGACAAATGGACATAGCTTCAATCTGAACCAGGAGAGGTTCAGCTTGGACATCAGGAAAATTTTCTTCACAGAAAGAGCTGATAAACATTAGCATGGACTGCCCATGGAAGTGGTGGAGTCAACATCCCTGGAAAAATATTAAAGAGACAACTGGACATGGCATTTAGTGCTATGCTCTAAGTGGAGATCAGTCAAAGGCTGGAGTCAACAGTCTTGGAGGTGTTTTCCAACCTAAATGATTCTGTGATCTGTGATTCTGTGAGCTGTTATACAGGCAGAGGAAGAACTATGTAACAACTATAAGTAACCAAAACAGCTGAACAAAACTTCCCAGTCTCCCACTCTCTGATTATCAGATATAGCTTCAATAGCCACTTCAGGCCAAGGGAATTCAAGCTTGCGTACCTCACCTCCACTAACAGAGTGTGTCATCTTTCTTGGACAGGGGTCTTCTTCATGGAAGACTTGGTGACTGCGCCAATGGCTGGGCACAGTCATGCCTTAATTGGGGTGAGCAGTTTGAAGGAGAAATAAGCCAGGCACTAAATTAAAAATGACAGAAAAGATTTTCAGATACTTCAGTACAATTTCAGCAAGTTAGTATTGGCTTACCAGATGCTGCCTTCACAAAGGTAATGCAGAAAACACTGTTAGAACAGAGATATGTACAACCTAAAGCTGTATCAGACTGTAAAAGCTATTAAGTTATGTAAAGCTTAAATAATTTGTCAGCAATACCAAAATGATATCAGAGAATGAGGAACCTGCAGGGGCTGAGGAAGAAACAGTATCTGTTAAAAAAAGCATGCCTTTAGCCTCATGGCAAGCATCTCTAATAAAGACATACAATTTGTTGTGCCTGCCAGCTGTGATGGAACCCTCCAGAGGGGAAAAAGTAGAAGTCAGACAGCATTTTAAAGTAATTTTTGGGCCTCAGGGTAGCAGATTTAGAGACTGTGTACCAAAAATAAGGCTTGGATATAGTTAGTTATTTGGGCAAAAGAGCTGTAGGGACATTCCTTGCCCACATCTGCTGAAGATGGTGTTGGGAGGAATGCAGCACATATTGTAGCAAACTCCATCCATCCTCCCTGTGTCAGCTGCCCTGTGCTTCTAGTGCCAAAAGGAGCATCTCAAGAAGGATCTGCATCCTTGCTGCCTTACATTAAGCAATGTGTTTTACAGACACTCCCTTGTTGGAGATATGATATGGGTTTTACATGTTGAACATAAACTACATTGACTAATTCCTGGCAAGAGAGCTGTCCAGAGCGGGAAGGGCAGGTAGGATGGATTGCTTGAGAGAACTTTAGCGTTTCTTTCCTCAGAGATCCTTTTGATTCCCAATCTACTATATGTGGTAAAAGATGAGGTGAAATGAGGTTGGCAGTGACAAGACAATCCAAGAGTGAGGCTGCAGTGAGGGCAGCTGCAAGAGGCCGCTGGCCCTGGCAGGTCAGTGGCTGGGCAGCAGCTGCTGGTTCCCTCTCCCTCCCTCAGCTGGCAAGCACAGTCAGCTGCAGAGGATTAGAGATCAGCTGGACAGTGACAGAGAGCTGCCAGCCTTCACCCCCACCAGATCCTCACCATGCTGCTGGGAGAGAGCTGTTCTCCAGAAGGCTTCTACTCTGAAGGGCATTTCATATTTGGATTTTTTTACTTTCCTTTACATAGAGCACTAGCTCTTTGGATGTGATCCAAATGCATCTGCAATAATAGATAGCTTTCTGGCAAATGCAAGGAGGAGTTCCCTGCAAGCTTCAGAGCAAGCTGTCAGATTGAAAGTATAGGATGTAGAAAGATATCGTAAACAGGGCTGCCAAACCCATGTATATTTTACTCAGAGTGCAGGTTCAGCTGAGCTTGAATGTTTTATACAAGGTCTTTTCAGTCTTGTTGAAATATTGCTCTTTGTTCTTTCTTTGCTGGGTTAGAAACAAGTAAAATTGTGGGAGTGTTCTTGCTTCACAAGAGGGCAGCTGTTAAGAGAAGGATAACCACTGATAGGAATAGCTTAAATTTACAAGATATTACATGTTACCAATATGCACTACTCTCTCATCCCTATTTGAAGATTTTTTTTTTTCTTCAGCCTGATAAAAAATGTTTAGCAAGAAACAAACAAACAATGCCATGGAAGGTTTCTAAATACAGATCTGTATAGAAATAAAACAGGTGGTATTGCATGAGCTGCAGTAACAAGGCAGAGGTGGGATCGAGTCCTCTTGGGCAGTCCCAAATTAGATGTAACCAACAGTTTTCTTCCTTTGTTCAGATGGAGGTTTCGAGAGAGGGTTTCAGCTGGATGATCTGGGATAATTCAGAAGAGCATCTGAGGAAGGACTACAAAGGGGTTTTCAGAATAGTGTTAGCAAGTCCAGTCTTCTAGCAAGTCTTCAAATTGCTAGAAAAAACCCAAAAGTGCTTTGGGAAACATACTACTTTCTTAATTTGCAACTCTGCTGCAATGCCTAAATTTAGAGTGAAGTTTAGGGATAAAAAAGTAAGAAAAGAAAATCGCCTTTTTATTTGTGGGGTGGGGGGAAGAGCAGCAAGGATTTATGTGCTCTAAGTCCATGGGACAAGACAAATCAGGATTCAGAAAAAGGTTCATTATACTCGCTCAAGAGGAGAAGCCCTGGTGTTAGATTCAAGACTTGTACCATACGTACAAAAAAGTTGGACAGATTTGAATATCAGAACAACCTTATACTTGTTCTTTAGATCAGAGAAATCCCTAGGTGTTTAGAAATATGAAGCCTCTGCAATGCCTACATCATAGCCAGCAAATTCAGATCTTCTCTCATACAAACATCCATAAATCATGAAGTTAAATTTATCACTAATCCCACTATGTCATTTGCTGAATACAGGACATACAAGGTGGACCTCTGATATTTCGAATATTCTTATACAGAAATGTCCACATTATCTTCTGGAAGCCCATCAGCTGCATGCCTGTAAGAGTTAGTGTACCTGCATTTCTTCTCATTGCTGTGAAATAAAACAACAAACCCAATATGCAAATATTCATCCTTTTTTACTTTTTTGATATTCTGATACTCCTTTTAACTCACAACCTGCAATTCATAAAATTCACACTGCCAACTGCCTTGCTCCAGGAATGAGGGACATACATGTTGGGGAACAGTGTGAGAAGTCCAGGTTTTCCTCAGGAATAGCAATCATCTGTATGAGCCACAGATGTTTGAGAGCATATGTTGTTGCCATGCCATCTGCTGAGAAAAGGCAGAATCTCAGCTGCCTCTCAGGAGAAGGCAAGGGTCCAGAGGTTTGCTGTACCCTCCAGACATATCTGCATTTTTTCTTCATCTTTAACGCAAGTTCAGAAAACGTAATTATGCATATTTTAATTGCAAGTTAATTGAGTCAACCACTGGGTTTTGTTTGGGGCTTGATCTTACTATGCCTCATAGTTATGAGATTTCATTTCTGTTCTTAAAACCTTTACCACAAACTTAGCTTAGTGTTTCAGAAAGACCTGTTAAATGTTTTAATTTTCATGATCCTGTTTTCAGATATTGGAAACCTGTTTAAGGGTGTGGAGGCTCGCTGGTTGGCCTAAAGTTCAGGAGGAAATAAAAGAACCCAGAATCACAAAAAGTTAAAAAGGAAATGCTGGGGCACATCAGCGTGAGGTCCCCAAATGTCACAGCCCAGCAGTGTGACTGGGTCAAGTGGTGCCAATACCCACTCAAGGAAAGAGCAGATTTGTTCTTGCTGGCAAATGTGACTCCTTCAGCAAAGTGACCATTTGCAATAGTACTCTGAGTTATGAGTGAGGTCTGAAGCCACAGTCACAAATGGGGGAGCATCAGCTTGGTCTTGGTCCTAGTCCTGAGCACAGGAAAAAGGACCTGATTTTTTCCTGGCCACCTCTTTCCCCAAGAGAGAGAAAAATACCACTGAAAACCAATTGGCCTCTTGAACTTTCAAGCCAACCAAAGCCCATATTTTGTAAAGTCAGTGTGTCACATTTTGAGTACTGAAGCTTTAGTTACACCTTTTCCTGACTAAGCAGAAGTCCAAGACAATTCACCTGATTCAAATGTTAATCAGAAATGAAAGTAGCAACTTTGTGAGCGGAGATGGCATTCCTTTACCTATTCTTGTCTGCTCCAGAGTTAGGCCACCTTTCTTGTAGCTACTCTGGGGCCTTAGAACAAATTCCCAGTCTGGTATCCAGCCAGACAAGCATTAAGAAAGGTTTTTGCTTTGTCTGTTGCAGCAGTACCAGAATGGATGATATGGTCCCTCTTTCCTAACTTGGGGCCTGTTGTAGTCCATCTGCTCAATAGTGTTTGTGCCTGAACAAGAGGCTTGCATCAAAGCCACAGTTTCCTCCCTGCATAAGGAAAAATCTCAATTTTTATAGCTTTGCCAAGAATACGTATTTCTTCTTACTATGAATATTTCCACCTGTGCCAGTAATAACCCAATATAGAGGCCAGGCTTTAAGGAAGCGTTCAATGGAAGCCATTGTCAATATCATCAGCCATGGAATTGGGCATGGATGTCTTTTCCTGGCAGTTTTTATCCAAAGAGTAACAGAACTATGGAGAGAAGTGCAAAAGCACAATACACTGCTGCATATTGATAGTCACCACTTTGTCAGCCAGAGCTCTCAGTGGAGTTTTACTCTGTTGCCCTTCTGGGGCAAGGGGGAACTCGAGAAAGAAGCCTCCTTTTAAGCAGTCATAACTGTTACTTATGTTTTCACTTTCGAGAGTAAGATGTGCTTTTACTTTGACAATTCCATACATAGGGAAGGTTTAGCACAATGCTCAATCGCAAGGTCTCCTAAGTGGCAGAACTTCACCACAGGAATAAACATCCTCTTTTTCACATACGCTAGTGGAAGACCGTCATTGCTCCTGCAAGCCCGAACAAGCCAAAATGAGGTTACTATCGTGCTTATTTTTATAAAAAAGCAGTTTATCTCAAGTAGATCTCCACCTTTGGTCTGAGTCACAGAGTAAGATTTAACCCATCTGCTACCTTCCCATCAACTGATTTCCCCTGCACAGCTGCTGCTTTGCTGTTACACTTCACAGAACCACAGAATTCTGTGATATGTGATCACTTCTGCATATCCTGCATCAGGAACTATCCTCAATGTCACAGCGCCCCAAGACCACATTGCAGACAGTGTATCATTGTCATTTCCAGACTTGATCTGCATCAGTTCATATCAGGATTAAGAGATGAATTTTCTTTGTCAGCATTTCCTGTACTGGACCCTCACCAGCTTCCTTTTCTTGGTTTACCTCTTACCTGCTGTGGTTTCTTTGAAATTCCTGCTTATTTTGAAATTGGTTTCTACACTTTTGAGGATGCCCTTATTTTTGGTGGTATGAGATCACATCAGTGTCAATAACCATGGGGCTGTTTAGCCAGATTGCCCAGCTCTTGCTGTCAAGACACTTCTGCAAGTGACATGAATCACTTGCTTAAACTTCCATCTCAGAAGCTTCACTGATTTCTTCAAGACCATTAAAAACTCTGGTCTCTGTCAGCAGACTGCATGCATTTATCCCAGAGAGCAGGCATGATTTATATTAGATGACATCAGTGCCATAAATTTAACTCTTGTTACTGGAAGTCTGTCCTGAGGGAAAGGATACCATTGGTAGGATACTTTCCAAGAGAGAGCCATAAGTGTGCTCCTAGATAGCTGCTTGTTGAAGTAAACATGCAAGTCAACCTACAAGCTGGCTTTCTTCTTGCATTTTTGAGTCATCACATTCACAAGATATCTACAAATAGCTCAGATTCACTTTGAATAAGTGCAAGTAATTGACTGCCTGGGGAGGGTGCTCTTGTTTGCTCCAAATTGATTTGCATGGAAAGGTGCTTCTATTCTCCCCGAAAACTCCTCCAATATCACAAGCATTGCAGACAGCTGTTAACACCAAAGGAAGGCCAATTACCTCTCCCAGACTGTAGTTTTGAATATAAAATCCGTATTTCCCCTCCAAACAAATGAATGCTGGTTGTAGTAATCTGCACACAGAATAGTTCCCAAAATGCAAGAAAAGTACGAAGAGGAACTAATTTAATCCACATCACAGCCTTTCTGTCTGGGCCACTGCAACAGTCCTCAGCTGTTACTTTCAGTTCTCATTATTTACATGCTGGATTTGAGTTTTCATGTTCCTACCATCTGCTTGCACACAATACAGAGTTTCTCATGCCAATAATCTGAAGTAAAAATACCTCATGATAATGACACAAACTTGAAGGACCTCAGAATTTCCTTTTAAAGAACTCTTGAGCATGTGACACTCTGCAAAAACCAACCAGAAAAGGCACTAGCTGCTTCATAATTGAAATATAATTTTATTTATTTTGAGATTAGGCCAAAGTCAGTGAATATGCAAAAAAAATTAAAAAGAATAGACCAAATCTAAGATTGGCTATGCTAGTCCCCATAGACAGACATCTTAAAGGCACAAGGGGGTAACTAGTAGTACATGTACAAATAAGCCCAGCTCTCAGAGCAATCCAGGCTGGGAAGACACTGCCTAGGGAGAAGCCCTGCAGAAATGGCTCCCAGGGTCCTGGTGGGCAGTGAGCTGAGACCTGGCAGCAGAAAGGTCAAAAACATCCTGCACTGCATGTTCAGAAGTACAGCCAGGAGCTGATGGAAGTGATTATGCCCCTCACCTCAGCAGTCATCCAGAGTACTGCATCCAGTTTTGAGGTGAGTTCAGCAGAGGACCCACAGGATCCTCAGGGGTCTGGAGCACTTGCCCTGTGAGAGGAGCCTGTGAGACTGGACTGGCTCATCCTGGCTCATCTTTGGGAGTGCCTACAAACAAACCCCAACACCTATAGGGAAGTGACCAAAGAGTTGGGACCAGGCCATGAATGGTGGGGGGGGGGGTGAGAAATTGTGAATAAAAGCTGAAAATAGAGAGGTTCATAGAGAAGATAAGGAGACTCTTTCCCCCTTGTGACAGCTGGGCAGGGGTGTGTGTTGGCTGGGGAAACTGTGCTGGCTCCATCCTGGGAGTTTTCTGATCCACAAAAGGACACAGCTCTAAGCAACCTGATGTGGGCTCAGAGGTGACCCTGCCTGAGTGGAAGGATACACTGGAGACCTCCTCACTTCCCTTCCCTTGCTAATACCCTTATGATCTTGCAATCCTATATAAATAACTCTTCAAAAGAATTGTTACTTATGAAGACCACAAGTAGAAAAATATGAGGTCCACAATATTGATGCCCAGCAACCAGCAGAGTAATTCCTGGAAATCCACATAAAGAGAGTTGCAGGGGCTGGACTATGCACGTATTAGCTGCTTTTTGCCATTGGAATAGCACATTGCAAACAAAGGAAGGTGTAAGAACTTGCTTGACTGCTTTCTGATAGTTTTTTTGTGAACTGAAGTATGACAGGGCTTAGAGGATCAGTCAAGATGGACTCATTATGTCAGGCCTGTGCACAACTTGCCTCAAAAAAAATTAATCTCTGAACAGCACAAACAGAAAAGAAATGAAGTGTCCAGAGACCTTTGGTAGGTCAAAAAATGGCATAGCTTTATGTCATAACTACTCAAAATGCTAGTCATTGGGACATAGTTGTCCAGAAAGCATGGGAGTAAAAGGGAGAGAAAACCTCTGTTTTGTTACTTTTCTTCTCACAGAACCTCATATCCCCTCTCCATTACATAATAGCATGTTACAGACCTATTGTTAAATTGATTCAGGTGCTGCAAGGACAAGCAGATCCCAATCAAGGAAGCAATTTTATTGCCTTAGCCTTCTATAACCCCAGCATTCTCTCTTTGTGCTCCAAATACACTTCTTCCTGTAGTTCTGTATTTCTCTAGAGGAAATTTCTGATTGCAGGGGTGCTGAAAGTAAGCAAAATTATCCCAATGAGCATTTTGGATCTGAAAGCCTAGGAGCTGAGCTGTGTCTATTTGATATAGTGGACTAAAATGAAAGAGTAGGAGAGAGAACACTATTTTTTGTGGGCTAAGCTTGAGCCTACCTTTTTATTCTGAAAGGTTATTTGATTTAATTATTTGCCTTTAAGGTAGAGTGTTCTTGAATAACAAAAATAATTAAATAAAAACAAGACAGTGATCTTTGTGCTAGTAAGGGCATATGAATAATAGCACTATGACCCACTGGCAGAGGAGGGGTAGGGGAGGAAGAAAAACACTGGGCACAGGGACTCCCTCTTCATTGGTCATTCCAGAGCATCATGTGGCCACGGCTCCTTTTTAAAGATAAGTACTCTTCTCCTGGAGCTCATTATATTCTCCTGTCCTGCATTTCTTTTTGAACCTGTGGACGACATCTCTCTAGCCTGACAAAATGTGCGACCAGTTTGTGGGCACCTGGAAGCTCCTTTCTAGTGAAAACTTTGAGGACTATATGAAAGAACTGGGTGAGAATTCTTATTTCAACTTCTTGTATCTGGAACAGGGAAGGAATGCCAGTTTTGAACTTTACTCTTTACTTGCTTTTTCTGGCTGTGCTGTTTATCAAGGGGGGTTTAATCCACTATTTTTAACAGATAGTCCTTAACTGGAAAATTCATCTGTTTCAATAAGTGATATTAACTTCCTATAAAGCAGAAAAACTTTGAGTGATGGGAAGGATTTCAGGTAAGCCAAGTCTATGCATGCCTTATTAGTAGTGTTATAAATGGAAGTAAAACACATCACTGGATCATTTTGTGTGAATTAGCTTTTATCCTTGGACACACAAATCAGTGTGATACTGGAAAGCAGCAAGTTTCCTTATGTCTGTGAGCAACACACTTAAACAACTTTAAAATGCTACTGGATTAGGACACCAGTTAATTGCCATGGCTATTACATTGATGAAACTCTGTAGCTGCCTACAGTGAATATTAACAAAGACAATTGCATGGATTCATGCAGATACTTGCAAGATTTGATGTCTAACACTTTTCTCTACAGGTGTAGACTTCTCACTTAGAATTAAAATTGGGATTTAAAAGGCTTCAACATTCTGTTAATGCGGCAGAAGGAGGGGATAACGTGCACTGATTCAATTAGTGCATGCTAAAAAGCTGCGGGGATTATTTGCAGTTTGGGGTACAATACTTACTGTGACTTATCCTGACAGCTTCCAATGAGTGAGACTCTTGCACTCTTAATCTTTACTCCAGATTTTACTCAGGATATAACCATTGCCAGCTATTTCTTAATCATTTCCTTATATTCAACCTACCCACTTGTAAATAGAAAAGGCTTGCTTTTTTTCCCCCTTGTTTGTTTGTTTCGTTTCTTGCTCTTGTGTCTGAGAAAATGCCATATATTCCTGCTTATTTATATTTAGATACAATTAACACACAAGTTAGAGTACTAGCTAAGAAAGTTATTCTGAACAACTCTATGTGCAAATATCTGGCATTCATATAATCTCAGTCTTCAGTCTGCTTTTACTATTTTGACAATGACATCAACCCACCCAGTTTGGTCTATAGCAGTACCAAGTGAGATTTTACAAAAGAATCTCTGTAACAGAATTATTAACACTCAGAAAGAAATAAGGGAGAAAGTACTGAGGATTTTTTTTTCCAACGTCTAGGACAAAAATATTGAGAAAGATAAAAATTTCATAGTACCTTATCTTATTTATAGGTGTGGGGTTTGCCACCAGGAAGATGGCTGGTGTGGCCAAGCCTAATGTAACTATCAGCATCAGTGGTGATGTGATAACCATCAAAACAGAAAGTACCTTCAAGAATACAGAGGTCTCTTTCAAGCTGGGTGAAGAGTTTGATGAGACTACAGCAGATGACAGAAAAACAAAGGTGAGTCCCGGAATGGTATTTTGCAAATACATCTCTAAAGGGGATGTGGGAGCAGCAGGGCAGAGCTGTGATTTTGACATCTAGTGCAGAAATGCTGCCTGCACAGGTAAGACTGTTATGGGTGCTTTGTGCTTAGTCCTGTTTGGACCTGGAGAGTCCTCTGAGACCAGAGCACCCTGAAGAAACAGCCACGCTTTGTTTTTTTACTTTGGTAGAATGTCATAACCCTAGACAATGGGGTGCTGAACCAGGTGCAGAAGTGGGATGGAAAACAGACTATCATAAAGAGAAAAGTGGTCGATGGGAACCTGGTGGTGGTAAGTTAATTTTTGTTATTTAATTGCTGAATTCAGTGCGCAGAATTCATGTTAGCTGGTGTATGACTTTGGATTCAAACACAGGGAGGGAAGGCATCTAAAAGGGTGTTGTGCACTTGGTGAGATTTCTCTCTGATTGAGTCTGGAGTGTAGGTTAAAATTGAAAAGAGGTTAAACTTATGGAATGGTATGGAGGTGCCTGTTCTCCATAGCAAGACATGATTGGGAAAGTGTAGAAAGAAAAACCCAGCATCCCTATGAGGTAAACCTATATATATCAGAATCTCCAAGTCCTGGACAGCGTAGAGGAAGCCTTAGCAAAGCCCATATTAAACACGTCCATGCCAGGCTGGTGCAGAATACTCCTGCTCATCTTCAGCAGAGGCTCAGAGACTCTGTGGGAATCCTGCTATGCATCACCAACTACTGTGTAAATAATATGATGTTAGAGCAAGGAGACGTGTCCAAGCTCTGTTGGTTGGTTTTATCTGGTCAGAGACTATTTTGCTTGACGTGGTGCCACTAAGGCCCACCTACAGTCTGGGGCTTCCCAGCTCTGCTCTACAGTTTTAGAAAACACACTTTGAAGAATCTGGGACAGGACTAAATCTGTGTTCATAAAAGGCAGCTGAGATTCCTACATGCTGCAAAACCATACACATACACAAAATTCTTGAAGAGTTCTGCCCTCCCCTAGGGAAAAATAATGTGTCCGTAAATTCAATATTTAAATTTTTTTGGATAGAGACCAGAGAAAAAGTAAAAATCGTTTTTAATAACAACTTCATTAAGAAAGATTGAACAAAACAAAGTTTGATCTAACTGAAAAATAGATGAGGACAGAGCCTAACATGCAGAGGCTGACACTAGCAGCTGCAAGTCTGAAAGCTCTCTGTGTGTGCATGTGTTGTGTTCACGTATAGGAAGAAGAATAAGCCACTGCTGCAAAAGGTGAAGGAAAAAATGGTTAATGCCCAACACCAGGGTCCAGTCAGCCTCCACAAAAGTCCTAGGAGCCTTCTTTAAAGATTTTTAAGAAGAGATTAGAAATCTCCTGGGAGTCAGTAGAGCAGTACTTGAAAATTCTTTCACTCATGTACTTGTTTTTCAGTCTTCTGTTGCTGAGGTTCTCAAAATTGAGTTCCACCCTTTTAGCAATTGCCTTTAGAGGCAGAGAATGGAATTTTTCTTAAACTGGTTCCCGATAGATAATTCTCTATCTTCTGACTAACAAATATTTAGTAAGAGTTAAAAGCTTATTAAATTATCTTTTTTTTTTTCCAGGAATGCACCATGAATAACGTTTCCTGCAAAAGAGTTTATGAAAAAGCGTGAAGAAGCCACCTTCACACAGGACTAATGCTTAAAGCTGGAGTAAAACAACTTAACCAAAGGAGAAAAGCCCCACAAATCTGTTTTAAAGAGAACTGTACTTTTTTCAGATATATCCCAAAGCAGTTACATGCATTCAGTCTAATTTGTTGTGCCTATTCAATAAAATGTTCTGCTTTCTACAATGTGTGCCTATGCTGGAGTTTTGTCAGAAAGGGGCTTGGGGGCGATGCAGTGTGGGAAGGGGTGCTGTGCAGGAAGGCACCATGTGAGAGCCAGAAACACACGCAGCCATCTCACCCATCTCCCTGTGGAAAGAGCATCCAAGCCAGTCCAGTGAGTGGCACTTGTGTCACAGTGGCAGATGGACACCTGAACACAGAAACATCATCTGGTGAGCGCTGTGTGTGGGTTACCCCCTGCAAGGAGCCTGTGTGCAGCCAGGGCTGCTCTTCTCAGCTTCAAGCAGAGGCGGCTGTTCCTGGGGTGGGGAGGAGGAGGATCTGTGGATGCCCAGTTTTGGCTTCCAAACATGAGCAGGGTACCAGGCACCTCCTCTGTGCACAAATGCAAATGATTTTAAACCAAGGACCATTTGAGACAGCTTGATCTTGTCCTTTTCCACCTCAAGTGTAATATTATAGCAGTTAAAGCTTTCACCTGTGATTATTTGGCAACGTGCCTATCTTGAACATTTTGCCCTAGAAAGGCTGAAAGCCTTGAAATAAGAATCATAGCTTAAGAATACTCAGGTTTACTAAAAGCCTGTATAAATTTGCTAGTGGCACAACCTCCTTTATTACCTACATGCATTTTCTACTAGCTCATTAGGCTTGATCAGTCTTGGGAACATGAGCCTTTCTAGATGCAAAGCCCTTTGGACACCATGTTTTTCATCTCTGCTTATTTTTGAACTGCAATCTTCTACTGCCCATAGGCCTGGTCTCTTGCTTCAAAACTTTGCATTTACAGAAGCCATGATTTCCACACTTGGGAGGGCTTAAATTGAGGACAAAAAAGATAAATCAAGATTTCTTGGGAAAACCTGGACAATAAGTATAAAAATGTGTGCCTTAACCACTGAATGGGGAAATTACCATATCTCAGGCGATTAACAACTGTGAACTAAATTCCACATATTCCTGACATTCCCAAAGTCAGCTGTCAGAGGTGATGGTGCTGAGTCTCTACTGCTAGCAGCAGAGACTTCTCATACACTTGAACTTTCCTCTGCATAACTCAGATTGTTCCTAGATTTTTGCACTATTTATCCAACTGGATAGGGAAATGGAAGGACTTTCACATTGTACATGAGCTGAGGAGTCATTTAAAAGTTCTGCCAAAGACTATCAATAAATTCTGCAGAAAATGTCTGCATGAAAATAACCATGAACAATCAGCTCCTGTGTTTTAATCTTGGCTTTGTTTTTTGTGAAATCTCACCAATTTAGAGAACAGCATTTGCATATGGGATAGAAGAATGCTTCAGTGTACTCCATATATAAAGTACCGAATCTGCTTAACACTTAACAGAACCAAAATTATTTACGAGAGTTAAGTTACAACTACAGTTTAGCAGCAGAAAATCTACACAAGAATGATGGTTGTAGGAAGCAGAAACATTGACTTAAATAAACTACATATAGACATTAAATATCAGCCCATAGTATTCTATCATACACAGATTTGGAAATACTCTGTCAGAGGTAAAATTATCAATATTCCTATATTCATATAGCAGATTTTATTTTCCAGAAATCTTACATTCTGAATGCATCTGCTACAATTGTAACATACACAGTCTAATATTTCTGCAAAGGGTAGTCTCTTCTACAAACATTACCATTTATTTTGGTACCTAGTGAATGACTTTGAACCTTGTGAATGAGTCAAGACAGTTAAATTTCTGGAAATTTCAATAAAGTGACATTCTGTATATAAATCTGAACAGAGACAGCACCATAAGGAAGTATTAATGATGCTTTTCTTAGAATATGAACATGTTTGGAATTTATTTTCTGAAGGACAAAATTTGTTGTATGAAAATGGCAACAGTGTAGTGACCGCTTGAATAAACAGAGATGATTCCTCTCTGTCAAGAAAAGGTGTGTGCTCTCAGACCCAGATGGAGGTGGGAGCACATTTCTAAAGGCTAGAGTCAGATCAGTGTCTTGTCCTTACCTGCAGAGCAGCACAGGCCTCCCTCTCTCTTCTGTCGTGCTGAACTATTGTCCAAAAGTCATTAACCAGCCCAGAGCATTCCTTTCTGCCAAAGAAGAATCTTACTAAACTCCTACAAACCCATGGGCAGCACACCTATCACAGCAGGCACCTTGAATGCTGCCCCTCACCACATTCACTCACTACTCCTTTACAGGTTTCTTGGATGACAAAAGGGTACTCACACCCACAGATATTTGGCAGTTCAGCAGAAAGACGAGGAAAGGCTTATTCTGAGCATTGACCTATCAGTTGTTTTTCCCTTTTTCTTTTAACTATTTATTTTCACTGGAAAGGACTTCAGTGTCCAGGCCAGTCAAGCCTTGTGTGTGCAGTGCAGTCTGGACTTGTTCTCCCAGCTCAATTGTCCTGATCTGGTCTTGTAGGATGTTCCAGCTAAGGAGACAAGAAGCTATTTGCACCCTCCAATGTAGCTATTGGGAAAAGGGAGGCTGCTGGCCCCATGTTCAGGGTTGATTCCTCAGCTTCATACAGTCAATGCTAAAACATCCTTTGGTGTCCACACAGCAAGTCCTTTAACCTCTGTCCTCCTCTTCTATTTCTGTTTACTTCATTGCTCTCCTGGGAATCTATTTGGGCTTTTTTGGCCCTGAATTTGCCCAAATCATGTTTCCTTTAAAGAACTTCACATAAATTTGCTTTCTCTATCTCTTTAAATAGCATCTTTATTTCTAAATAATCTCTGAATTTTTAGTTCTCTATTTCCATCAAGTTTTACCTTTATCTCTTGTCTTGCTTCACAATCTCCAAATTCAATTATTTCAAATACTGTTTTATGTCAACCATAAGCAAAAAAGAAGGGAATCAAAGCTCTCCCTTATGTACTCACAATCCTTGACAATTTTTCCCCTTTAAACTTGAAGAAAAGATTGGTTTCCACAATTATTTCTACTGAGATATAATTTGCCACTTTTGTTCTTTCTAAACTCTAAGTCCTTTAAAAGAAAGTATTGACTTTTCTTAGTGACAAAGAGATAGATGGTAGCAATGTCAACATTGTTTGAGACTGCTTAAGACTGGGGTTTTGTCTGAATAAATAATTCTCTGTTACTTTTGTTCTAAAGGGTACTGGTACTGCAGTGTAGTTGTTCTATTCTGACTAATTTGCTCTTCCTGAATTTCTTTGGGCCTGATTTTACAACATCCCAATCGTCTTTTATTTCCCAAAGGCACCAGCCTTGTCTTGTTTAAGTGCCTTTATGTGGAGAAAACAATTAAATAAAAGAACTAAGAATTCTTGAGGAGTAATGGTAGAATATTTTCATCTTTTTTCTTGAGCAATAATGGATAGTTTGATTTAGAAGTATTTTCTCATTTCTGGAGATGGGATAAAAAAGCTAGCTATTCTTTATAAAAAATGTGATATTATGTATTTCTGCTTTAGAAGAGTTTCCTGTAGACAACCCCTTCAAAGACTGACATTTACTTACTTATTACAGATACAGCATCTGCTTCCTACTGTGGGGGAGAAAGAGCTCTTTGCCTTGTTTTCCAGTCTTTTGCTCCCCAGACTGAACTGTCATTAGACCTGTCCAGCAAGGGAAGCTCCATTCAGCTTCCCCTGCTGATGTTATGATTGAGGAGTCTAAAAGCATTTTGCATATGCCACCAAACATGTGATTGCCTTCTAATTTCCTACGACCACCATATAAACCAAAGACTACAACAGTTTCACTCCTCAGACTATTATTTGCCTTTCCATTATTTGCCTTTCCAAGTGTTCCCCTTCTTCCTTATGATATCTTTCAAGTCAGGACCCAGACCTCAATTTCCTTGGAACACCACCATTTCCATCTTGTTCTTTCAACTCTAAACACAAGAAATTTGGTCTCACAGCCTATAATCCCTGTGTCCCTGCCCTTAAAATGTAGATCTGAAGAATCTTTATAGATTGTCATAACCCAGAAATTAGAGTCATACCAAAAGGGTGAACAGGTAACTATTGTTCACCCAAGTTGGAAAGAAGACTCTAATCTTTGCATGTACCAAGCAATAATTTTCTGCAGAAAGATGGTTTAAGAATGGGAAGGACAGAATTAGATCTGATGTGGTCTTGCACTAAATAGTTTCAGATAGTTTGAGGTGTCTTGAATTAAATTCCTGCCACATACACGTGTGGTTTATGGATTTGTTCTTCGTGTCTCTTCTTTACTAACCATTTGACAATAGTTCTAAAAGTCGACTTTAAAAAAACAGTTTTAAATGCTGAAAACTTTAATCTTTCAATATGTCAGTTTTGGATTGGCAGAAAATGTTCTAGGAGTCCTGGTGTACACCAAGCTTAATATGAACCAGGAACATTGAAGGAAAGGGTGAGTGATGTCCTGGGCTGTATTAGGAGTGTTGGGGGTTGAAGGAGATTATCCTTCCTCTCTATTCAGCATTGATCAGGCCACAGCTGGAATTCTGGGTCCAGTTCAGGTCTCTCCACTATAAGCAATACATGGACCCAAGGATGTTGTGGAATCTCTTCATGGAAACAGGGAAACCTGAGGAAATCTGACAATAGTAAGACATATTTGAATGCAGTGCCCTATATGATTGTGCTGGCTTAAATCTTCCCTTTACCTTATGGCAGAACAACTATCCATGAGCAGAAAGACAAAAAGAAAGGATAATATGTCCCCCTCTCAAGTCAGCAAAGCTTCCTGCCTCTCACAAAGTTACTTGGAACTAAAAACAAGCACTTTAATGACTCATCCTCTTTTCATGCCATCCTCCTGTAAAGCACAAAAGCTGATATCCACTGATGCACTCATCTTCTGAATATGCCTGGTTGTAAAAGGGAACCAGCAAATATTGTCTGCTTCTTCTTTTTGTGATCCTGTCTGGGATATGTGCAGGGAAGAACCCACAGCTTGGGATCATTTCTCTGATGCTAAGGTAGAAAACAGAACAGTATAACTCAGTTCTGCCTTTAAATGATAAAAAATACAGACTCTTTCCAGGATAGATCATGAAAGTAGAACAACAAACCACTTTGTACATCATCTTCGTGATTGTTCCTTCACACAATCCACATGGCTTAGATTTATCTGACTAGCACAGAGGTGACAATAGTGGTAATACTCTACAGCTTCCTGAGGAGGGGAAGGTGCTGATCCCTTCTCCCTGGTATCCGGGGATAGGATGTGTGGGAATGGTTCGAAGCTGTGTCAAGGGAGGTTCGGATTTGTCAATAGGAAGCACTTCTTTAGTGAGAGAGTTGTCATACACTGAAATAGGCTTCCTAGAGAGGTGGTCAAAGCCCCATGCCTGTCAGTGCCCAAGAGGCATTTGGAAAATGGCCTAGCAACATGCTGTAACTTTTGGTCAGCCCTGGATTGGTCAGGCAGTTGAATGAGATGAGGCAGTTGTTATAGATTTCTGTTCTAAATGGTGATAGCAGGAGAATAACTTTGGGAGGACAGTCAGAGCTGGGTTTGGTAGGGAGGCAGCGCTCCTGTACTTGTCTCTGTGTTGCTGACATCCCACTGCAGTGTGCCCTGACCACTCTGTGGGTGCAGAGGTGAGGGCCTGTCCCCATCCCCACGTGCCCCTCGTGTCCTGGTGTATTCAGTGAAAGAAGCCAAGGCAGCGACACCCAGAGCCTTGGTACTGGCAGGGCTGCCTTGGACAAGGTGCACATTGTTCACCCTGGTACTGCCTCCCCTATTGGCCAACCCCGACTGCCACAGGGAGCGGACCTGTTAAAAGGGAGACCACTAAATCTCAGCTGGGCACACAATCTCTCCGACTGCCACCAAGAGCTGCCACTGCCTCTCTCTGCAGGACCAGCGCCTCAAAGCCTGGACCATGTGTAACCGATTTGTGGGAACCTGGAAACTCATCTCCAGTGAAAATTTTGATGACTATATGAAAGAATTGGGTAAGAAATATTCTGGGTTTGGTTTGGGTTTTGTTAGTAAGTTTCATTTGGGAAGGTTCTGCTCATGGATGATGCCTCCTTTCTGGCCAAAAAAGCATTTAATTACTCTTCTAACATAATTTAATTTGGGTTTTTTAGCATCTATTTGAAAAAAGTAGGTGATGAATTACTATCATAAATTTACTTCTGCCTAACGATATGAACTAATCTAATAGGTTTTCCTATCGTCAGAGTAATCTATGGAGATACAGATTATTTTTTTTTTGTTTCCTCTTGATTACACTATTAAACTTGTGACTTATGATAACTTACAATATATAATGGAGCTGATGTTTCATGACTGTAGTTTCAGATGTCTAAATACTATGAATGAATCTGTCTGTTACTGAAGAATGCCAGGAATGTAACAAATTAAGCATTGTTTTTCATTTTAATGCTGGCTTCATTCCTGCACAGACAGCCAGCTAATGCATTGCTTTTGCTATATAAATGATTCACTGATTCCCTTTATTTGATATGTTAGACTGAATAACAAAAGAATTGCAGTTAATTAATTAACCAGGGTGAATGTGGGAGGAAAGTCCAGCTGCAGATATTTTTCTGAACATCTGAACAGAATTGCTTAGTATGGAATAATTACTGCAAATAGTTTTATGCTTTGCAGATAACTTTATACCCTTTTTTACAGATCTTTTCATCTGAGCATGGCATAGCATTAACAAAGGCACTAATTTCAGCTATCCCTTTTCTGCTTTTATGAAGCAGCGATACATCACCAGTGGCTTCATTCCTACTTGCCCCAAGCCTCACAGCCTGTAGACGATGAACTGGACTGGAAAGGGCTAGGCAATACAAAAGGCTTTTGGTATGGAATTTTCCTGGAAGCTCTTTGCAGATCTCAGCCCTTATACCTCGACATTTTTTTGTATTTCATACTTGTATTTTTCACTGAGATTTAGATGCAAGGATCCTTAAGGGATGTTAATAACAACTTAGGAATTACTGAGTCTTCAATATGTTTTAATGAACAAGCACCAGCGCACTGGAAATTCAGTGTCCAGTTTCTTCCTATTAACTATTTATCTATTCCTAACTACCTATTAACAAAGGTACAAATTCTCAGATTTGTCAAGGATTTTTTTAAAAAGATTTTTACAAATTTTTATGAGAACCAGACTCTTCCTCTGAATTTTTCTACTTATTCTAGCTATATGAAATTAACGCAGATTTGTAACCAGCCATGTTTCTTCTTAGCTAAATGTGCACAGCTCTATAATTGTTTATATCTTTACTTCTTGCTGAAGATGCACTCTTATCAGCTGGGGCTGTCTCAGCCCCTGAATGCTGAGGTCCCCATCCTACCTCTGTCTCAGTAGTGTTTCATCTAAAGAATTAGTGTTTTGTCTAAATCAAGCATTGTGGTATTCAAGAAGAAACTTTTCCTTATTCTTCCACTGAAAAATCATGAGAAGAAACTGAGTTTCTTGCTTCTAGAAACAAGACAATGTAATGATTGCTTTTTTTCTGATTTCTAGGAGTGGGCTTAGCTACCCGGAAACTAGGTGGCCTGGCAAGGCCTGATGTGATCATCAGTATGAAAGGGGACATAGTGACCATCAGAACTGAAAGCACCTTCAAAAATACAACCATCTCTTTCAAACTGGGCCAGCAGTTTGATGAAACAACAGCAGATGACCGAAAAGTCAAGGTAAGTAAGAGGGCTGATGATCTCTGAGTGGTCTGAACATCTCCTAGAGCAACACACCAGGGGAAATTTTACCTACTCCCTTAGTGCACCTTGAGTTTTCCAAACTATTGAGATAAAGCACTGAACGAAGAAACAATATAGTGCTGAATATAATGTTGCTGAGCATGTCATTATCCCAGAGTGCATATCTTGCTGAACGTAAAGTGCATGGCTATTGTAATCTGCAAAGCTCAGCCTGTAGTTTGAAACTCTTCTCTTGGAATTTTCAGAGTGTTGTAACCTTGGAGAAAGGGTCATTGGTGCAAGTGCAGAAGTGGAATGGCAAAGAGACCACAATAAAGAGAAGACTCGTTGATGGGAAGATGGTGGTGGTGAGTTCATGTTCCTTGTATGCCATTAAAGGTCAGAAGGACAAAACAGAGTTCAGTATGCTTCTGTCTAAACAGACTATCAATTTTGGCTTATTCTTTGAAGAATGGGACAAATTAAAGGAGAGAAAAAGGGAACCAAGCTTAGAAAACAGCTGGAAGGAAATAAATGTTATTGCATACAGAAACTTGTCTTTTAAGTGACTAGATTGGCAGACCTGCCATAAATTGACAGCATACTTACTGCTCTCAACATTATTGTTCTTAAAAGCAATAAGGTTTAAAAATAACAGATAGCTGTGAAATGGAAACAAAAGTTTACAAGCAGGGTACTGCTGTCCCTGAAACAGCTCCTCCCTTTTCCCTCGGCCAAGCCAGGGAGATAAAACATTTTAGGGACTCTGATTGTAAGGGTCCCTGTTAAAATTAAGATTTCACTTTTTTTATTAAAGTTTTTAGATATTGGAGTCAAACTAATTTTGGCAACTTGTTTGAAGACAGGAGAACTACACTTTCACATGTTAGCTTGTTCTGTCTGTCTTTTGTTATAAGTTCTCATACGTAGAATCATAGAATGGTTTGGGTTGAAGGGAACCTTAGAGATTGTCTAGTTCCAACCCAGCACCACAAACAAGGGCATCTTCCACTAGACCAGGTTACCCAATGTCCCATCCAGTCTGGCCTTGAACATTTCCAGGGATGAAGCACCCACAACTACTCTGGGCATCCAGTGCTTCACTACCCTCACAGTAAATAATTTCTTCTTAATATCTAATCCAGACTTCCCCTTTCTCAGTTTAACACCATTCCCCCTTGTCCTGCCACTACACACCCTTGTAAACAGTCCATCTCCAGCACTCTTGAAACCTCTCTTTATGTAGGAAGGTTGATTTGTTTTTGCATGTCTTCACGGCTGCATTTCTGTGTAAGATTTTCTAACTATTAAACCCTCTTCACAAAGCAGAGAGGTAAGGTGCCTCTTCTGTTGGAGTCCTGTTGTCTGCCCCTTGCCTCATACAGGGTTATGGAGGGCTCCTCAACTTCTGCAGACCAAGGAAGTATTTTTTTAACATCCTGTTGTCTTTGTTGCATGCATCCTGTGGCTGTGAGTCATCAGCAACCACTGAAGGCCACTGGGGTGAGAGGGTCAAAAGAAATATTTTGCCACTCAGAAGAGCAAAGATTTTTAGGCCAGAAGCCTGACCTTTGAAATACCCAGGCAACTCCTGCTTCTACACAAAAAACCCCTTACTACTTTGAAAATTTGAAAGTGTTGGTGGGCTATGATATAAAAACTAGGTGGGGCTAATATTTCTGACAAGCAAGCAATAATACCAAGGAAAGTAAATTTGTTTGTCGAAGCTGAGCTTAATTTTGCAATATTTTTGTCATTAAATGCCACTTAATGAAGTTTAAAGTTGTTAAAATAGAAGCAACTCTATTTGCAATATAAAAATAGCTTTGCTGTTTGCTCTAAATGTTCTGCAAATATGTAGAGATGTAAAACATGGCATCTGGATTTTCACTGGCTTCAGGGGTTACTGCAGCATACACAACTGCTGTCAGCAAAAGGTTTATATTAATATTTTCCTTTATGCCTTAGGAATATGCCATGAAAGGGGTTGTCTGCACTAGAGTTTATGAAAGAGTGTGAAGAAGTTCCCTCACTGCACCGAACTGGAACTGGGTCTAAAACCTCGACTTAGTTCAGTGACCAAAGCCTCATGCTCTGTGCTTCTTTATTTTATTTCCTTTTATTGGGGAAATGACTACACCATAATTTGATATTTCAGAGCCATAGTGTAATTAATCTGAAATATTGTGGTGTACAAAAATATTTATCCAATAAAAACTTCTCAACACAGGAACTAATTGTTTGGCTCCACGTGAATGATTTATGTATACTTTCTTGACTGGTGCTATCTTTTCTGTTGATAGTGTCTGTACAAAAGGTCAGACTATTTCTGAATAAAATGGTGAAAGAGAAGTTATCCATATCTGAGAGAGGGCTAACACTGCTTCTTTGATATGTTTAAAAAATAAAATCTCCTGGACTCAATATTCTTTTCCTGCAAAAGATTTTATTGCTGAATAGCTCTGATAGGGAAAATTATCTTTTCTACCAGAATTTTTGACTTTCAGTATGATATATCATTGTAGCCTTATAGTCTTAGCACATTATTCTTTCATACTCATCCCAAAAAGATTATACTTCTTTTAGTACCAGGATTTATATACTGGGATTTATTTGGAAGAAAACAGATACTGGAAGGAAAAAAAAAATGGAATATATTCCATATTTTGTCTGCCAAAAGAGCAGATAAACCTGTGAAACAAAGTGTGGAGCAGGTGTGAATGAACTCTAGAAGTCTTAAGGCTAGAGGGCTTTATTTTAACAGTGCTCAGCAATCAAGTCTACTTCCAACACAGTATTTAAATGTACGCTTAATATTAAGCACATAGGGGAGTTGAGCTGGGCAGAGTTTGCTGTCAGGCCTAACTGACTAGCTGAAGTGTTCATTCCTTCCACTGCACTAACTCTGCTTTTATCTAAGGAAAAAAAAAACAAAAAAAAAAAAACAAAAAAAAAAAAAAAACAAACCAAAAAAAAACAGAGAAAGCAAACCTAAACTTCTGGAAATCTATTTAACCAAAAAGCACTGTCAGGCTATTAGTATTTGCCTCCATTGGCCAGTGTTCAGGATCACTGCCACATTGACACTAACCACGTTGTTTCATCCTCTGTCCTTGCTTCCATGCCATCACACAGAGCTCCTGCCTCCTGTGTGGGGTTAAAGCAACTGTGAGAGGCTCACGTGTTTATTTTGGCTCATTAGGAACAGCAGAGCTGATATGAACCTTAGCCTACTGGTTTCACAGGCAAGAACACAAATTCTCAAGGTTAAGACAGTTCCTGAACGTCAGAATCTAAACTGGTTTAACCGAGCAGAGAGTGGAGAGATGGATATCATATGCAAATGAAAGATATAAAGGCCACCTTTCTTCTCTACCCACCACTGGAAAAGCCAGAATCTGGGCCCAGCTTTGGACACATTTTTATGTAGATGCAGTCCTACTGCAGGCAGCTGCCAGAAGGCAAACAGGATCCTAGAAAATATAAGCGATGAGAGAAAGCTGTGAGATTTATGGACAGCAGTTTTAAGGAAAAAATTATCCTAGTCTCTAACCTAGATGAAGGGACAAATGCCCCATCTTTAACCTTACCATTAAAACTCACCTCTATGAAGTGTCAGAGTTTCTGTGACTCCAAGTCCTCGGAGATTGTAACAAGGAATGGAGGCAGATAGATGCCTCTTGTATCCTCTTTTGCAAACAGAATGTAATCACATATTTTGAGTGAAGATGTTCTACCAGGCTTCCATAAGAACAGCCATACAGTGTGAACTCTAACTGTACATGGCCCTCCAGATTATTGTGCTAGCCTCTTAACAGAGAGCCAAAGAGACATTTCTTACAGCTCAGAATCTGCCTGAAATGGACTTGTGGATCTGGATTATTGCTCTGCAGTTTCTTCATTCCCTTCCCTTGCAGTACAACACAGTCCCAGTGAGGCTGCTGGAGCCACTCACCCCAGCCTGGCTCTTGGAAGCTGGAATTTGTCCAAAGCCTTTAAAGCTCACCTCCCACCCCTGAGCTGCAGGCAAGAGAGAAGATACTGCTGCAAACAAGCTCTGTATTTCCTTGGCTTTTCCTAATGCAACCTGTAAATTCTTCTTAAGTTAAATGCAAAATCTCCTCTCCAATAAAATATTTGTTTTCAACTTTCTATTTCCTTAGGCAAAGAAAATAAACATTTACTTCAGTATAAACTATAGTTTTTCTGGATCTGGAAACGTAACAGAATAAAAACAAAGGACTTCTCACCTACTCTTCATTTATTTATTTATTTATTTATTTATTTTATTTTCTTCATTTATTAATCTTCATTTCTGTGACGTAACCCATCTCTTCCTCTTCTAAAGAAAATTTTAGCTGCATTTTTTTCCCCCAGAGATTTGGAATTAAAATAATGATAGCTTTGGGGTTTTAAGTTCCTAACTAAATGCAGATATTTGGAGCCTAGTATTTGGTACTTTCACTCTACACAAAGGTCACTTAAAAATGTCATGAGAGTTGGAGACTTTCCAAAACAGGATAAGTGCAGGAGAACTGATAGTGTCGAAGGCAAAAACAATAGGGCAGGTGGTCCAAATCAGCATAGAAATGGAGCACTTTGGGCTACTGCTGTAAAGCAGTCCTTTGGGTCTCCAGGAGAATTTAGGGGGAATATGAATTTTTTAGTCTCAAGGTCTTCTTCATGTCTTACTGTAAATTAGTTTTTCTTCTTTCTTAAACTTTTAATACAGGCCAGATACTTCTGGAATGAACATCTAGGCTGGGGTACTACAATGTTTGTGTCTTGAACTCTACTTTCACATTGACAAACAAGTCTGTTTGCTATTTTCTTCACTTGTGTATGGACTTAGCCTAGAAATATTGGCAGTGGGATGCTGGTGTATAAATAGCATTATTTAAAGCAATCGGCTTGATCTAGCACCCACCCCAGGCAATGAAGTCCTGGCTGAGTTTAGAATACCACACTCAGATTCCTCTCCCACTGGTCACCCTTTCTGTAAGTTTTTAAAGGCTCTGCCACACCTCTGTTTTGCCTGCATGTCCGGAGATGGTGGAAATTGCCTGCATGGGGTGTTCATCCTCCAGATGCTGCAGGTCTGTCAGCATTCCCTGCCTCTGCCCTCTCTGACATCTGCTGGGGAAGGAGAAGCAGGCTGTGATGGCAAGAGCCCCTCTCAGCCTCTGTGCTCCCATGGCGAGCACTGAAATCAAGTGAAACCTGCCTCTGGACTCCATGTACCAAAGCCATTTCCTTGGACTGAGAAAAATTTGGCAATTTGTGATAGAAAACCTCTCCCAGAGATGTACAGCTAAACCTGTAATACTGGATCCTGCATCCCAGTCTTTTCCATATGTAGTGGAGCAAAGAATGTAGGCTCTCCTACAGCTTTGACCTTCCCTTGTCCATCTACTCAAAGTTCATTTTGGGAGCAAATGTAGTACTGTAAAGTGAATTCACACACAGCCAGGTGCCCAGCACACAGATTTTCCATTGTTTTACACAGAAACTTTGTCACCTGCTGGGACAGTGTGACAGAACAGTGAGCGTGTGGCTGGGCAGTTCTAGAAATAGCAAAGATTTGGGGAGGGGGACTGGGCTGTGTTATTAAAGCAATTGTGCATCACAAAAAGTCCTCACCACTTACCACATTTTTTCCAAGAAGCAACTTATTACTCTGATAAACACTGTGCAGTTTGTAAATTGCTCAACTGTGCCTTTTAAGACATTGCTACCTTGCCTAATTTTCATTTTGGATTAAAGATGCTCTGTTGCTTTCTGGGATACAAAGGAGTGAAAGGTTAGGGCTGAAGGGATAATCAGTCAGAAATAAATAGGCTGATACCATGAAAAAATTGCCTTCAGAAATCCTGGAATTTAGATGTAATCAAGGTCTTTGTTAGGGAGGTAATTAGAGCATATCCTCGCCATTTCAATGAAAAATGTTGTGGTTGGCTATTGGCCATCTGCTGCAGATGAGAAACACAAGAAAATGTTATTTGGACTAAAGGGCACAACAACATTGGGAATAATACTGTGCCTGAGACACTACAGAGAGAGAAAGCTGTGTTAGACAGCATTCATACAATATTTTCAAAGTAAAGTGTGCTTTGTTTATCTTTCAAGAAGCAAATAGATATTTAAATATACTTTCCTCAGATGTTATGAAAAATTTTAAAACTAATATTAGAAGAAATGCAGTCTTTCAGGGATTAGGAAGGGTGGGGTGAATGCATTACAACTGGATTTGTTTCCAGTTTCTCAGTGAAGAATTAATAAAAATATTTATCCAATATAATCTCTTTTTTATATTTGTGACAATGTGATCACCAGGATCAATCATACTACCTGTGAGAAGATGAGGGAGGAAGAAACAATCTTCTATTTAATTCAAACTAAACATGCTCCTGTCACACTCCCTTGTGACATGTACTGATCTGTAGGATAAGACTTACTACAAGAGGCACCTGTGTCAGCAACGTGGTCAAAAACACTGCAAGGATTCATCTTGTCTTTCAAGCTCATAGACATGGTGTCACAACTAAAGCTGCATCAGAAGACCTTAGAGTGGAGTTGTGGGACATGCCTGCCTCAAGTTTGACAGAACTTAGGGTTGCTTTGGAGATCTGTAGACATAATTACAGGAAAGGGGAGGTATGTAATGTGTCTAGCTGCTGTACAGTACTCACACATGCCAACAACAGTCTCATTAATCTCAGATCCTAGTACGAATTTCCCAAGCTAAAAAATCTAAAATATATATATAAGCTTTACTTGGAAGCTCTGCAAATTTGCTATGAAAAAATTTGCAAGACAGTGAAGGTGGGGCCTTCAGTCTTCTTGTATAATCTTCTAGCAGAGGGTCACAGCTTTCTGTGGCTTTATGCCACTTTCTTGTCTCTTGTACTGTATTGTGTTCAGAGTTTTGTAGCCTACTGACTCCAATGGATCTGTATGGGTAAATGCATTGTAATTCCTTCACAAACCTCCTCTCCATATGAACCATGGGAAAAGAGAAGATTATAAAGCACTTTGAGAATGTAAGACATAATATTTAAGGCCCCTAATTACTCAGTCAACACAAATGTTTTAATTTAATTTAACAAGAGATAGAGCAGTCAGATTATGAAAGGTTAGGTGCATAAATGTCTGTGCTTTCCAGATAGGAACTGAGCCCTCTGGCCAGGAGCACAGGAACCAAGATTAAGCCTCCTCCTGGTGCTTCCTTTTTCTGGGGATTTTTGGTGTAATCAAGAAGCATCACAACAATTTATCCTGGCTCTGTCTCCAGTTGGACAGAGAGCATGTTGTGAAATACAGAGGCAATCACTACGGTCTAGGTTAACAACTTTGGAAAAGTAGTGTAAGGAAGCAGACTTTTTTAAAGCATGGGGGTCTATTTGGATAAGGCATTTCAAACCTGTCTCATTTTCCTCTCATAAGGTGACAAATCTTGTGGATGGAAGAAGAACAATAATAGTCATCTCTGCTGACTTCTGAAGGTTTTAACAATATGACCCAAGACATCAGCCTACAAGAAGGCTTACAAGAAAATCGGAGAGGGACTTTTTGCAAGGGCATGTAGTGACAGGACAAGGGGACATGGCCTTAAAATAAAAGAGGACAGGCTTAAATTGAACATAAGGAAGAAATTCTTTACTCTGAAGGCGGTGAGGCACTGGAACAGGTTGACCAGAGAAGTTGTGAATGCCCCATCCCTAGAAATGTTCAAGGCCCTGTTGGATGGGGCTTTGGGTAACCTGGTCTAGTGAAAGTTGTCCATGCCCACGGCAGAGGGGTTGGAACTGGATGATCTTCAGGGTCTCTTCAAAACCAAATGATTCTATGATTCTGTGTCTATAAATATGCTATAAATTAGACCAGATAAAGCTGCTGCTACAAAGAGGGTGCAAACTGATGCAAAAAAAATACTTCACCAGGCAATGGTTCGAGCTGGAAAGATGAATCTCATGGATTTGTGCTAGTCCAGTCCTGTTCCATCTTCTCAGTTATAATAATGTAATTATCTGTGGAGCGTACAGAGCTGAGAGAAAATGCAAGCATACTAGAGGGCAGGGTTGGAATGATCTCAACAAAACCAGGTAATAGTTTGAAAAGCCAGAGGGACATTTAAGAGGGAAAAAGTACACTAGACAAAATCAGTAAAAGCACAAATACCGGATGAAGAACCACCAAGAACTAGAGCAAACACTGTGGATTTACAGCAGATCACAGACTGAATGTGAGTGGTGAATGTGGCCTTACCAAAAAGTGCAAACATCCTATTGGAATGCACAGTCCAGAGGATAGCCAGCCAGCTTCAGTTATTCACATGCTCTGCTTGTCACTACTAAAGCTCCTGGGATGCATTCTCAATTCTGGTCAATGCCGTGCAAAATGAATGGATCAATGGAGACAATTCAGAGAAGAGCAATGAGGCCTATAAAACATTCTTTAAATGGAAATGTGAAATTACTAGGGAGAAGGGATTCAGGGAAGTGAGACTGGTCAAAGGCACAGAAGGCTTGTGTTAACAGACCAAATTCCTCAGAATTTCACCAAGGTAGGTGATTGCACATCTTTCCTATGTGCCATAAATGTATATCTACACACACAGAGAATTACCTATTCATACACATGATTTAGTCACATTCAGGGATACAGGACCAAGCTCCTGTTCTCCACCTCTGAAACTGTCATGGAGTCAGTGCTGCAGAGGCTAGCTCACCTCTGTAGTACTTGTTGTGAGACTCATCATTCAGTGCACCTCTCTTTGGCTTCACAAGTACACGTCCTCACAAGGCAACACATCATTACATGAAGAAGACTCAGTCTGAACAAGAACTACAGCAAAAGAGTAGAATACTCAAAGCACAAACAACACTCCTGATTTTCTTCTACTACTTACATTTTCTAACTCATTTGGCAAAAAAAAAAAAAAAAAAAAAAAAACCACAAAAAAAACCACAAAGGAGATTAAGTTGCTTATACCTGAAACATATTGGCACCATACTGGTACTCCTTTGTCCAAGGTATACAAGCAGCTGGATGTTAGATAGCTTGAGAGGAAAAAAGAAAAAAAAAAACCAAAAAAAGACAGAGAAGAGAGAGAGAAAACCTGAAATTAACTAAAAAAAGCTAAATCTCTCATTGTTTCAGAGCTGATGAAGTGCTTGCAAAGTAGTAGACAATGTATCTCCTGAAAAAACTATGCTTCTTACCCTGACAAATTTATGGATCAAGCAATGATTAGCTCAGTTGGTCAGAGTGTGGTGCTAATAAGACCAAGGTTGTGGATTCGATCTCTATATTGGCCATTTACTCAAGAGTTTAATTTGGTAATCATTGTGGGTCCCTTCTAGTTCAGAATATTCTGTGATCTGTGAAGTATCATCTTCCCAATGTTTTTCTAGGATCAGGAAACAATTTATTTATTGTTCTTTGATAACAAGTTTCAGATTATTCATAGGGACTTGTGAAAACAATTGTAGTATGTACTTTTTGGACTTAATTTTAACTGTACTCCAAATAGAATGCTTCCCTGAAATCCATAAGCTCTGAATTCTCAGAATCTGCCTGTATGGTACCTATGAGCACTTTGGGGTAGAAGACATATCACGTACTAAAGATATTCTCAAGCTCCACTTCAACAACAGCTCTTCCATCTAAAACTAGCTTGGAAATCCCCCTGAGAGTTCCTGGTTGTCAACACAGGGGCATCAATATGATTTACATTTTTGATGTAAGGCTGTGCTCTCAGAATGAATATCTTAAAAAATAGTTAAAGTGATAAGGGAAATAGCCAAGGTAATTTCTTACTGCTCAGAAAAATTCAGTTACCTCTACTGCTGTCAGCTATATTGCCTATAGCTCATGCTTGTTCCTCCTGGCAACCCACAGAGTTCCCAGCACACTGTCCCCACATCTGTTTTTACCAGACACACTGATAGCACCAGCTGTTCTCTGCCTCTTCTTATAACTCTATATTTTCTATACCTGCTTAAATGACTGGTTTAACCTAATGTTCCATTATGCTTTCATCCTGGTCAGCAGGGAGGGAAACAGAACAGAACCTGTCCTTGTTTGTGTGAGTGCTGAATGTTTTAGTCTGTGCTGGCCATGCGTAAAGGTGTATGTGTAGCATGCATGTGGCCATGTGTGCCTTTTGGCCAGTCTTGCTGCTGACTGTACCTGAGGCAGAGATCTGCATCAGCCTCACCTTTGTGGGGCCACTGAATTCAGTAAACCCAGACAGATATCCTTCTTCTGCCTCCTGTGACTCAGCCATATCTTCCTGTATATTGCCATTCCTCAGTCAAGCCCTGGTTTCACAGTGAATTTTGACATGTATACTACGTGATCTGAATCTAAGTGAATTGTTGAATTTAACACTCCTCTCCTCTTGAATCCTGGCCTCTGATCTCCTCAATGCAGTGTAGACATTTCCCCTAACCCACCATGGACATCAACATTTGAAATACATCCCTACTACAGTTCTTGGAGAATGACAAACACCTTCAAGTAATACTTTAGCTGACCTATTTTAAATACCTTTTGGAGATGAACAACAGCTTAGAAACTTTTTTTTTCCCACTGCCTGATAAAGGATTTATGTTATTGTCTGATACTTCATGTAACAGCTCACTGAGCTGAATGTTTGGTTTCTTTCTCACCATTGTTTTGGTTGACAGGTCTGTGGTTGTACTCTCTTTGGTGCCAGAACCCTGAGGATCAAACAGCTGGGGAGTGGTGGTGTGCTGGTGACTGGTGACACATCTCTGTGTGCCAGTGACACACCACAGTATACATACGGGTAATTCAATCCACGTTCTCTAAACAGGATCAATTCTGTTAACATGACTGAAGGTGATCTGCTGAGATGAGCAAAGATGACCTGTTTCCTTCCACTCAGCTGTGAAAGCATGGTCCTGATCATATACAGGAATATCTGGTTAAATAAACATGGTGCTGTTTTTTTGCTTCTGCATGCCTGTGCTGTCTTGCTTGCTGCCGCCTCGCTTCCTGCTCTGTCAAAGGATTTGACAGCCTGTCCTGCTTCTTGGGCTAAGTGGTTGGGCAGCACTGATGGCGGTTTTCCAGCTGATTTCCTATCCTAACTCAAAAGTAGCTTAATTTTGTTTTCAATTGTACTGTTAGTAAAATGTTTAGGCATCTGGGGAGCTAGAAAGTCCTTCTTGACTAGATGAAATATGTTGTATTGTCATAACCTAGTTTGGGTTCCCAGGAGTCTCTCATGAATCAAAATATCCTAGAGTGACTTTATGATGATTTTATCCCCCGTCGTCTGTTCTGATACTAACAAATACTCAAAATTCTGGAAGCAAAACTAACTGTAAATCTTTGTTCCTTATTGTTTCTAAAAATACTGCCGTTTTTTCTACTCGTAAACTAGCAACAAAAAATAGAAACAAGATTCTCAAGTTTCATTTCAGACCTTTCATCAGTAAATCACTCAGGATTCTCAAGAGCAATCTTTGCAAGGAGTTTCTCTTCTCTTGGTAAGTCTGTGGAGAGAACTTTCAGCAGATGGGGAAAGGGTGAAACATGGAAATGATGTTAGAGTTCAATGATAGTATGATGTTTATATCCCAGAGAAAAGGGGAACATCACCCCAGGGACTTGAGCTGAGCATCCACATTGTGATCACATGGTGGAACATTCAGATCCAAAGCCAGGCAATGGGAATGTGACCAGCGTCACTCCCAGGTGTGGTGCAAGGATGTACCACAGCCAAGAGGAAGGGAAGTCTTTTTTCAATAGCAGAAAATTCTCCAAGCACCATCTGGATTTGAATAGAAGTACTCATTAAAGGAAATAGCTTGTAAACGATGACACTACCCTTTGCAATTCACATGGCTTTCCACACACATCCTTCTCATAACACAGAAACAAACACACACACAGAGTTGATGTACTCCTACTGTTTACAAGCCCAGTCTCTCAAACTGTAACAAAGAGAGGACATGGCCAAAAGACAGGAAACTTGAAGTAACTTTTTTAGAGTCTAAATGTGTGGTAGAAAGAGCATAAACCGGCTTTCCTTAGTTAACCCAATCAATCCATTAGTTTTCCTTAGTTAACCCAAGCAATCTGTTATATTTCCTTACTTAGCCTAGGAAATCCATGAGCTTAAAATGCAGTAATTAGTGTGATTGACTCCTGTGCAGTGATTGATGGGGAAGAGGTAACCCTGAAAACTCAATAGGACTGTATCACTATACATCTTTAGTGTTTCTTTCTGAGGTTTTCCCATGACATCTGCCTGGTCTTTGGTCTTACAAAAACCCCAAGAACTCTCAAAAAAGTGAGCTTATTCATGGAAAAGTAAAAAGACTCAACAATATATATTGTTAATTCTTATTAACAGCAGTTAATTGAAAATAACACTGGGTTTTCTTTTTCTGGTGTATTTGGTATCTGTCCATAGACTATAAAACAATTCTTCATCCTTTTGGGAATTTCATCTACAATTTCTATAGAAAAGATTATTTTTTCCATCAAAATGTGTGATTTTTTTTCTCTAAATATATTCCTATTTTCTCTCTGGGATGTGACTAGCCCCTACACTAATAAGACAAAAAGTACAGGATGACTATTTAAACAAATATTCCTGAAAAGGATGCATTATTTGATGGAGTTATCTTGTTGCTGGCAATATGAAAGCAGAGCAATTTGTTATCAGATCTTGTGGCTAAATGTGAAGGACATTTGTAATCCAACAGCAATGATACAATGAAATCAGGACTAGCACTCTTTGTGCTGAACTGTACTGACAGAGAGGAAAGTTTTTGTCCCAAGGCAATGATGGTACAAGGAACCAGAGTATCATACCTGTCTCTAAGAAAGCAGATTTATTGCTATGTGGCAGCTAAGGAGTAATGGAGAAAAAGTTGCTCCTTTTGGAATCACTGGTTGTAACTGAGAGAGATGATGAAGTAAATACAAGAAATTTCCATGGGCTGGCAACACGTCCTCTCCCCCACCATCAGCACAACATTTGCTGTTCTGTCATCCTGAGCAGATCTGATCCAACTTTGTATATCCACAGCAAGGCAAATTGCTTTTTAATGTGCCATTTTCACCACCAGACTCACCAAGGACAGTCAAGTCATATTCATAGAGGTGTCAACTAGAACATGACAATCTGATCACCACAAGTGAATGGTAGCTGTGGCAGACATTTGAAAAGGATGGAATGTCAAGAAGCAGAGAGGAAAACTGTTCTGCATGTCATTTTGTAGAGATCCCATAAGCACAGCACCTTGCACTGACTTGTTTGTTGTTTAAACACACTGAAAGGTCACTGCTTTTCTTTTCCACTTCAGTCAGCATGACAATCTGTCTCCCAAGACACTTAAGGAATTAGCTCTTAATCACATAAAAAAGCTGACATTGATTTCAAAGTGAAGGAAGAAAACCCTTTCAATGAAAAGAAAAGAGTAATTTCTATTTTTCCACTATTAATCCAAACAAAAGGATGTGCTCTGGAGTCTGGCTCTGTAGGTACTGGGCCAGAAGGCACCTCAGACAACACTGGTCTTCAGCATGGTAATTGAGTTTACACAGTCACCTGTGACAAACAATAGCAGGAAATCCAGCCCTCAGGCAAAGGAAGGCTCCAATATATAAAACCCAACACATGTATTATTTATTTCTGCATTAGGCATGAAACCCAAGATGGATGAATGGTTGAAGAGTAACTCCATGCAATGTTTGTAGGCAGGAAATAAAAGCTATTTATAAATGCTTAATAAGAACATTATTTTTTGTTCAACAATAAAGTTTCTGTATAAAAATGCTGAAATACACCATACTGTTTTTGTCCTGTGAATGTTCTCCAATCAGAAAAAGAAAAATAATAACAAAAATTATGGCCACATATGTTAGAAAGTAGTACTGTTTAGATTGAAAATGCTCAGAGGAAAAAATCATTAATCAGTTATCTAGTGAACAGGAAAATGTAGAAAAGAACTCTTCCAAAAATCCTGCTTATGTTCAGAACTGGTCTTACACTTTCTAACATACCTCCCTTAAGATTTTCATGCCAGCCTCTCATTTGTCCAGGTAACATGTCCAAGCCCTTTTCCTCTCTTGTACACTGCCTCGTTGACTGGAAGTCATTCCTTATCTCAGGTTTCCCTCTTGCAGACTCTGATGGTGACAAATACGGGCATCTTGTGCTAAGGATTTCACTTGGATAGGACTTGGTGTTTTATGTTGTATCTGCTTGTGAATTTTCCCACAGAGCTCTCAGGTAGTTGTTAGAAATATGATCCTACAGCTGGGATGGCTTCCTATGTAAATAGATTTGCCTGCATTTTTGTGGAGGCCTTTTTGAGAGTGTGGAATTTCTTATGTAGTAGCTGATACACATAGATATATAATAAAGTCCTGTGAACTTTGGAGAAAACAGAGTGAATAAGATGATTCCCTATTACCTAATTTTCCTGGAAGAAAGTAGCTTTGAATTAAAATTGAGAGGCCACAAACTCCAGATTAGGGCACCTTGAAGATGAAGTTCAGTGAAAGAATGAAAGAAACCTAATCTACTTGTAACTGAAAAGGTAAAAATGCTTTGATGAAAATAAAAACAACAGTTGTAAAAATCCATTTGCTGGGTCATGTCTTACTCATCAACAGCCCTTAGTTTTCTCAGTGGGGCTGTTCTTGATCTCTTCTTCCACAGCTTGTGTTGATACTGGGGGTTGCCCTGACCCAGGTGCAGCACCTTGCACTTGGCCTAGTTAAACTATGTAGAATATTATTGATAGACAGACACCATCAAAATGTATTTAGGAGATCATGAAGGTAAAAATCTGTGACAAATATTTGCTATCACTTGTAGAAAAAAATGAAGACAATGTGTATGACACATCTAGTTGGTGGACATGGATCTGCTATTACTAAAAGCAGGCAACACTAGTGGTAACTTGACAGAGTCCCAGAATAGCTCCACCTCATCCAACTACAAAATGTTTTCATCCTCTACACAAAAAAAGTGCATAGACAGTGTTCATTCCTACCCCACATTTTTTTAAAATCTTCATTTCCTAGTTCGCTTTTGATGATTTTCTGAAGTTGTCATCTTGCTGTTTTGCTGTGTCTATTGGAAATTTTATAAACTATTTTAAAAGACTTCTGAGACAACACGTTGTTGGAGGAAACTGCAATATTGTTCTCCAGATGGATGTTTTAACACAGCCAGCTGCCTTTTATGTAGTACAGAGGCCGAGAAGGTTAACAACAGACCTGATGCTACCTTAGGGGAAGGAAGATTTCTAGAAGATCTAGCACATGCTGCATGCCATTGCCCAGAAATCCTAACTCTCAGAAATGCTTAACTAGCCTTCATTATTTCATTGTCATCAGCCCCAACCTATGACCCTAAAAAACTGTCAAAACCCACAGTATTTCACAGCCCTTTCATTAGATCTGGTCCTTGCATTGCCAGCAACTACATTTTCAAGCTTTCTCTGCTAATAGATTACTGGTTAATTTTTTGTTGTTGTTTTTCACTGGTTGTTTTGGAGTTTTTTAATTAAACTGAGGCTCTGAGATATTAATACTACTCTGGGGGAGGCAGTTTTAAGAACAGAGGAGCAAAGTAATAAACACATTTAAATAAAGTTTAAAAAAAAAAGTGAAAAGAAGGTTGATTGACTCCATAAACACAAAAGCTAGACAAATTCTACTTTTACATACATATAAATAGAATGTTATGTGGCAGCATTGATGGACTATATGAGTCTTATTGCACTGAAAGCTCTATTATAAAAAGAAGCCTGACATTTAATATTTTGTCTATTATTTCTTGCCAAGCCTTTCCCAGGCTTCTGAATCCACAGTGTGTATTGAAAGATCAACTATGCCTGCCAGTATGACTAGTCTAGGAATTCTCCTTTCTTTGTCTCTCTATTTCTGTTTACTGTGTGTGCTTGTGCATTTTGAAACAGTATTCATTGAGAGTGTGTTTGAAAGGTCTGCCAATATGTGATAGAGATTCATAAAGTCTCACTGAAACACAGCAGTTTGGGAAAGGAAGTGAAAGAATTAGATTAAATCGTAAAAATCAACAAGAGCTTTAGGATGTAGAAGAACATTTAAAAAGCCATGAATAAGGTCAGCCCAAGTGTTTTCTGAATATACCACACATTGGTGGTTGCCAAACTCTCGTGGGGCAATGAGACTGAACACCTCTGAGGTAGTTTGTGTGCAAAGACAAGAATTTGCAAAGTTGGATGTCCAATGGCCGTGCTTACAACACTGTTCCTTTTAAGGCCTGTCTGGGACAAAGACCTCCTCAGGTGAGACCCGACTGAGAAGTTACACAGACACACTGACCCTAAAAACAGCATTTGGAGGCTGCATTTACCTTACCTTTGGGCTGTACTGCAAAGCAACCCCAGCACTAACAGATATTTTGTGTGCAATTCCCTTTCCCTGGGTGCCCAGGAAGATTGCACTTCGCAGCTGGCAAGGCTGTCTGCAGCATCTTCTGGGTGTGTGGGGTCATTGCTCTTTATTGTATGGAAGCCGTTGACACCTCCCTTCATCTCCACTGCTTGGGTCTGTGAACAGAATGTCACAAAGCATGTTAAAAACCTCAACGTGATTCATGTGCTAATACAGACCAGCATGTTCAATATGCTGTCTTCATATATTCATTATTTTATAGCTGGTTGTCTAGGAAAGATTTCAACTGGTTTACACGGTCCAGTTAGAAGCATATTGGAAGGATAGGTATTGCATGAAATCAGAAAAAAACCCCATGCTGGCAGAGAATAAATCCCAGATTATAAAATTAATTTCCTATCCAGCAACAAACAAAGTCCCAGAAGATCAGACAAAGCAGTTGCATGTATAAAATGCTGGGTTTTTTTACAAGAGAGAAAAATAGTAAATCAGTGATTACAGAGTCATGTACTTTTCTTGGTATTTTAAATATGTATTAAATAATCATGTGAGTGCTTCAGTGCCCAGGATTAAGGTCTATGTTAAAAAGTCACATGCACCCTAAGCCAGGGACTCTCTTGACTGTACTTACCCTTTTATTTTAAAGCTGTTTTGGGGAAGATGCAGTTAATCAAACATCACTCACAAAGTTTTTGAAGACAATAAACAGCATTACAGCATAATTCTATTGAATTGGGGTTGGTGGCTGATTAGAGAAACTTACATTCATTAAGAATTAATGCTTTCCAAAATTAATGATATTATTTATTTCCACACAGAAAACTCAGCATGGTTCTAAGAAATGGGAGAAATGTCCACATTCAGAGTAAGTATATAGTTCAGCATCCCACAGCTACTACCTGTAGCCAGGCAGGCAGACACTTCAAGACCCTGTGTGACCCATGACATCAAAAACATTTGCTTTTCAGCCTCCACTCTGAAGGTAACTGGAAGCTGCAACAATATTTGCTTTCTTGAGATATACCATTCATTTCCACCCTGTCAGTTGCAACAGGGGCAAATGATAAACCTGTTATGTGAAACAGGTAGTTTGATGGGAAAGGAAGGAGGAGGATTTTGTTTATATATTCTTTAAAGTTTCAAAGTATATGAGTAGCCTATGAAGCAATGCTAATGCATAGCTCTATTTTTTTCCCCCATATATTTTTATGTTAAACAATTTTCAAGGACAGGAGATCACTGAACTTGCTGCTAAAATAAATGTGTAGTAGATGAGCATGAAGAAATGTATAAGTTGACAAATAATTAAAAGAAAAGTGAAAAGGTCAGATTTTAGTGCTATGTTCCTCATGCATCTATCATCCTCAGTGACAACTCTGAGGAATGTTTTTCAGCTAAAAAAACACCTTCTGAGTCATCACTAGAACTGACTGCATGGCACTGCTATTCTTAGTTATCTGTGTGACAGCCTGACCTAATCAGTGCAGAGTGGGACAAATTTCCCTGTATATATATATATTTGCTCTAAGCATAAGTCATTCCTGGCCTATTATTAGGATGCATATGTCTAATGAGACACCTGATCCCTGTTACCACTCCTGGAAAGACATAGCAGATCATGCAAAAGCTGGCACTGTAGTAAGTCATATGGGAAATAGAAAATGGCCCTCAGTTCACCCTCCTTCTGAGAGCTGATAACAAGAACAAGTCATCTATGTTGGATTCCAGCTGGCAGGCCAGAAATCCAAAGCCTATATCTTACTTTCTATGCCTTGAGTCATCTAGGCCATATTAGGAGAGGAATATACTGGTTATCCAGAGAGTGTTTTTAGATGTTAAAAAGAATGGTAAGAAGGAAGTGGTCTGTGGCAGTGAGAACTCTGAGCTGTAAGAACACACTGTGATCTGCTATTCAAAGCATCACCACAGGTAGGAAGCTACAAGCACAGCCCAGCCTCTGCAGTTGAAATTTATGGGTGCTCTAGAGCCAGGTCTCCCCAGGGAGGCTTGGAAAGATGATTTCTTGGTCTGCCTGTGTCAAGACATGAGACTTTGCTCAGAGAAAATGATAAGAAATATCCCCAAAATTGTGACATCAAAATAGCAATGGAAGAAAGGTGGTTGGAGCACCTCCTTTCCTGCAGGAGACACTGGCCTGAGGCCAAGCAATAACTCTTGAGGGGGATATTTTCACTCTCTCTCATACATCGCCTCTTCCAAAATGCAACTTATGCAGTACTAAGAAGCCTGAAATTTGTGCATCCTTTCAGTACAATTCCTGTTCAGAGTGGAAGTCTCCAGACAAAGCAACCAGTGACAACATGGGAAAAGTGCAATACCTGCTTCTTTTTACCACAATTGCCAACTCACTGGTAGGCAGGACAACTCCTTTTAAAATTAGAGAGCCCTGAATCACCATTTTGTGCTTCATTCACAGGTCACAGTGACCTTTTCTCTAGTCTCTAGGAAACCGTGCTGCTGCATGCTCATATGATCATAAAAATGTCAACCATGGAAGCTGTGATTTCCCAGGGACAATGAAACATCACTGAAGTTAGCAGACAGTGCATGTTGGGTAAATGCCAGCATCTAAATCTGTCTTCCTGAGAGACCTGTAAATCTGCTCCTCCATCCTCAAGTGAGGAAGTGAAACTATTGTGCATATAGGTAGGGGATACTCAGTAATTAATATATCATATCTACAATGTTGGTTATTTAATGTCCTTTTATTTTTCAAAATGGGTTAATAAATCTTCATGGGCAGAAACTGATCTCTATTTGTGATACACTTTTATGGTCTTCCATAAAGACTAGTCAGAGGAAGTTAAAAACAACCCTCTGATACTGATGGCAGTGTACTTGTACAGGCTCATATCAATTTTGAGTAGCAAAGCAAGAACTACTGCAATCACCAAAGATGCCATATCTTTGTTAGGAAACTCCCATAGCTTCAGGGTTTTTATTAAGTTAAGTGATATTTCAGTTTGTAAAAAGTACTTCTCATCTCCCATCTGGAGTGTTGTGGAACAATTCCACATTTCAGAGCATAGGGAGCCCCTCTAAATCCCTCCATCTTCTCCACAAGTCACTTGGAAGCACTTCACACAGGAATACTCAGGAATACTGCACCTTTACCCAGCCCAGACACAATCCCTGTGACAATCCTTGCCTGAGCTGCCAGAGTGTCCCTGGGAGCAGCAGCAGCCCATGCTCCCTGTGCCCATTCCCAGTGTTCCAGAGACCCCAGCCCAGGCCTCTTTACACGGTATTGCAAGTGCCTGTGCCCAGCACAAACCCGGGTCACACCTGCTTGTTATGATGCCTCACAGGGATGCTGGGGAAAGGCAAGGAAGCCTGAATCAAGGACACTAGGGTATTAGGGCCCACTTTCTTTTTCCAGGCTATATTTTGCACAGGGTGGGGTCCAAGCAGCAGCTCTGGAAAGTAGAAAGCAAAGGAAGCCAGTGAGCCCACCGCCCACTCTCTTAGGACCATTCTCTGGGCTGGATGTTAAAATTGAACATCTTCATAGAAACCCTCAGTAAGTGGGGCCAGGACTGAAAGCCATTTCCTGAGCAGCTTGACAGCCTGTTCTAGCAGGGCAGGGCCTACCTCCTCCCTCCTTTCACAGGGATTTGGACCTGCTGAAGTAAGCCTGGCACTTTGCCCCAGAGAAGCTGCTGTCAGAGCCAAGCAGGACTTTCTGCCCCAAGCCACAGCAGTGGCATCCCACTCTTAAGGTAACTGTTCTTCATTATACCCCTATGTGGTTAATTAGCAGCTGTTCAGGTACTGTAAAAATGCAAGGAAGTTAAAAAAACATAATTTATAAATAGACAACACCGAACAGCCTGGTTGGAAGCCTATTGAAGCCACTGGGAAGATGTCTGCTGTCCTCAGTGGGCTTTGGAACAGGGCCAAAGGCTGTTCAGCGTTAGATAAATCGAGGCTTATATCAAGACTACGATACTTAATCTGTGTAGTAGCCAGATTAATTGCACAATTAAATTTTCATTAATTATCCCAAATTGTCTTCCCTGATAGCTAGGTTTAAATATTATGTCTTACAGTCTTATGCACTGAGCCAGTGAAGCATGTGCCTGACCTTGAAAATGCAATTAGTACCCTGGAATTTGTGATCATGTTCCTATTTTAGAAAACAGGAAGGGGTTGTAATGCTCTTGCCAGTATGAACAATGGTTTTCACTGATAAAGTATTAATCACAACATATAACCTGTCACTAACATGCACATTCATGGTGGATGCCTATTTCTAGTGATTGTGTACTCCTTTTGCTCTTACTTCTTGAAAGACTAAATATACTGAATTTGGGTGCAGGAGAAGAAAGAAGGAAGAGAACATTAAATAAGCAAACATTTTAAGCAGTGTCTGCTGTTTCATCAACAGTCATTAAAATATTATAAAGTTCATACTGAGAACGTTTTTATTCTGTGTCATAAAATTTGTCTGTTTATAAGAGCATCTCTGTGGTTAGTGACTGATGGTACTGCATAGATAACAGAGCTTCAGGGACTGGGTAAAACTGGGAAGTTCTCTAACTAACAAATGAGGGAACCAATTTTCTGGGCTACTGGGACCCACTAGGCTAAGAATGTAGTCCGTGGTGTAATAGTCTTTGGGAAGTTTCCAAACAATGCTGCGTTGTGGGAAGGAAGCTATAATGCAGTTGTGTCTCTGTCTTATATTGACTTCTAGGTCAAACAAAGCCTGTAGTGATTTGGAATTCACTTGCTGTGCCACTGCTTACTGCAGCTAATTTGTGAAGGAAGCTATTGTGGATGAAAGAGAGAAACAAAAAGCATTTGATCCTTGCAGCCCTCATGAGACAGCTATGAATTTATGGCAATTTTTTTTCTTTCCAGGCAGCAAAGGAACAGATTACTATCTTATTATAGATCAGCATTTTTACAAATGCTGAACAGCAAATGCTCCTTGGCATTGCTTACTAGGGATGTGAAAAGGAATTATTCAAATTACTTAGAAATTGCCTGACAGCACTTTTGAGATAAAGATGCATTAAAATAAATCTGTGTCTAAGCATTGCTTACCTAGAGATAACAAGGGAATTGCTGTACTGGATCAGACTGAAAGTGCTTTTAAGACCTGATCTCCAGCAGTGGCTATCTATGAGTGATGAGAAGAGCAAACAAGTGTAAGCAGGGCATGTACCAGTTGATCCTCCCCTCATACATCACCCCAAATTTCAGAGACCCTCAAGGGAGGCACTGCTGGAGCTCAAGTGAGCATTCTTACATTGAAGAGTCTGGTTGCTGCTTTCCACAAATTTATACCTCCCCATCATTCTGGGACCTCAGTTTCCACCATACAAAAATTTGAGTCACTACATGAAAATCATAGGTAGTCATTTACTTCTTTTTTGCTGCTGGCCTGTTAGGTGCCTAAAGTCCTTGAATTCTGCAAAAGTTGAAAGGAGGAAAACAACCATTCACACTTTATCTTCCCCAGATGACTTTGTAGGTCTGCATCACATCTGATCTTGATTGTTTTTTCACAAGTTAAAGACGGACTTTAGCTTGAAAGATCAAATGATTAGTCAATCTTTCTATACCTCATTTTCTCTGGTTATAGAAAGGGGTTCCTGATGTTAGGCACATTTCAAAAATTTTATTGCCCCCTCCACCCCAATGTCCAGGAAAACTCAACTAAGAAAATAGTTTGAGCTCTTCCTGATAATTTAGTAGACTTCCTGATATTGCACAGTTAATGGAGACTACAGGATCCTTAGTTGGACTGAACATAGCAGTGTTGTACAGCAAATACTACTGTTAACTCAGTTTTCATGCAAGAAACTTCATAGATATATTAGGGAGATATAAACACCTGACTGAGAAAAGAGCTCATGTTTTGCTGTTCACTAAAAAAAAAAAAGAAAAAAAAAAAAGAAAAGCTGCACAGAGATCACTCATTTACTTTTTTTCAGATTGTGTATCAGCAAAAGAGAAAGCACGAGTGGTCAGAAACACCTGTGTTAGACATGAACATACCAACCATGTGCAACAAAGGAATGAAAATGGCCTCTGACAGGCTTAGTGAGCTAATCACTGAGAATGTGATCCTGTCTTCTTGAACTAGAGGCAAAATTCCTAGTTAAATTACCAGGACAATTTATGAATCTTAATGGGTAAACCATCTTTAAAAGAAGGGTGTGGTTGTAGCTTCTTGAACGTCATCTTTCAAATTCCCTGTAGACTTTAGCAAAACTGTTTTGATTTATGAAATTCCACCTCCACATAAGAACCTTCTCCAATATGCTACCAGACTGCCTAGCAAGGCTAACTAAAACATCTTCCTGTCCAGAACCAGATGTGAAACAAAATAATTTGCTTTTTAATGTAAGGGGAACAAGCATCTGAAAAAGAAAAATTAAAAAGTATCTTGCTCTCACCTTTCAATGAACTTCTATCTAATATGACTTGTTTGCTACATTTCTTTAAACTCATTAAATACACCAAATGCCCTGCCCCTGTATTTCAGTGAAATTTTAGCTGGCTGTAATTATTAGAAAATTACTTGATTACCTCTTCAAGGCTGAAGCATGTTCAGCAACAGAGGAAATCCCTGCCCAAAGCAGTAGGAATGTACTCGACTTGTGCCAGAAGACAGTACCATCAAACCTGCTTAGGTTTCCCTCTGCTGAGGTCAGGATGCTCAAGAAACAGTTTAGGTCACAGCTACCTTGGACTTCCTCATGTCTGAAAGCAGCCGTTTCAGGACCTCTGCCTCATTTCAAATTCCTTGAAAAATCTGGGATTACTTCTACCTAATTTATTTATTTGCTCCTCAGACTGATATTTAGGCATATCACTCTAAAAGTTTTGTTTAGGTATTAAATCTGGGTCTGTATGCCCTTGCTCTGCAAATAAAAAATTATTGTAAGCAATTGTTTTGCAGAAGTCTTGCTCAGATACTTGAAGACAACAGCAGTCCAAGACCTGTGTCTTTATTCTTGAATGCAAGAAGAGTAAAGTAGGTGTGTGTAGAATGTTGCAAGTGTAACAGTGTCATGCACACTTTTCTGTTTGCTCACAGCAGCATTATTGCACTCCCAGGGGTAATGCTTGCCAGGAATGGGAGGATCCTGTGGGACTATGGCTGTCTGTGGCTGGATGGAGGGGAGCATTTGCCAAGATGTACATACTGTGCTCCCTGCCATGCTGAGGTTGCTCCCCAGCAACATTCCAGCAGTGCACTGCAGGCCTGCTGCTCCAGGAGCATGCACAGGAGGTAAAGCTGACAGCAGCTCTGCTTTGAAGTTTCCTCCTGGCCACAGCATTTGAAGATTTCGCCCTTAAGGAGATTGGGGTTATAGTCATCAGGATGAGAATCCTAGATGGCTTCCAAGGATTCAATTAAATATGACACATAACAAGAGTGCATGCATGAGAGACCATTTGGGTTTGGCACCATGTATGGGACTAGAGTTTAATTAGGCCTTTATTGCCAACAACATCTGGTTATAACACTGTCTGCATTTCACAATGGCTGTTTTGCAAGCTCCCTCTGGGTTAACTAACACAGGGATGCCTTCCCCACAAAATAGAGCCTGATGCAGAAATCATCTAATCAGCACTGACCAAAAACTGAATTTATACATGAGCATTCAAACCCTAGAGAGCTTGATTCAGTTACACCAACTGATGTTAACAGGCCATAAAATCTAATAATCAAAGAAGCTTTTGGGTCAGGTTGAAGGCATCAGTATCGCGGCCAAGGAGAATACTTTTCCCAAACTCGTGGTCAGATGAACTAATTATTTTCTGAACTTGCACCGGGAATAACAACATTTGGACCTTAGGTCACTTGGCATTGCCTGGATTCTGAGAGAAGATGACTTAAAATCATTCAAAGGATTTAAAAGTGAGACAGGAGAACACATAATCTCACAATACTCTCACAGGGCCAAGTAGTCATGAACAAACTGGAAATTTTCTTTCAGGGCAAATATTTCCTGCACAGTTGATCACCTCAGATTAGTTTTGTTCTCTCAATATCACAAAAATTAATTTACAGGTTTCAGTCACACATAGCAAAATATTCTTAAAGGCTTATTTGTGTCATTCCAAATAATTAAACTCTACAGAAAGCAGCAGATATGGTAGTGCATGCTTGACAATCAAGTCCTGCTGGGAATAAATTTACATTCCAAAAGCCCTGGGGCTTTTGGCTTGTTACTGATAACTGGAAGACTGGTAGTATTTGCCAAATACAACTTGAACTTAGGTGGTTGCTATTGAAACTGAGTAAGAGTAGAGACACAGAGTGAGAGCAAGATAAAGTTTCATGACCCATCAAAAAGAAAAAGATGCTTATTTTCACTTATTTGTTTCTGAAATATTATTTAATGGCAAAAGAATAGACAGTTCTCAAGCTGGTGAGATAGGCAAAGAGTCAAATTAAGAACTCTTTCTGAAGTGTGTCACCAGTGTTTTTGTGGTAGTGCCATTTCTATTGTTTTCCACATGGCACCTACTAGATGAGTTTTTAATATCTACTATTCTAGGCTGTATTTTAACAAGATCTAAAAATGTTAATGTAATATTTCATTTTAACTTTGTTAATCTTTTCATAACAACTTTTGCTTCATGTCACAAGTTGGTTGTGATTTCTTGATGGAAGTAGTTAAGTAATTTTTCAGATCCTGCCAATCAATGTAACTACACTGAACTTATTTACTCTAGCCCCAAGCATTTATTAGAGTCTTGTGGCATCTAGAAGTCAAACTTCATAAATACTGAAAAAAAGGACTAAATACTTGTTAGGGACATCCATTTATTTTTAAACACTGTCTTTCTGGTAATGCTTTCTTAGTTTTTCTAAAATTACATATCTTGAACAGCCTCTAATGTACACAGACTGGACTCTAATTTATTTTTTTTTAATGTGTGGCACAAACTTTTTTGATCAACTTTACTTCTGAAGCTCAAAAACCAAAGGGGGGTAGGCCATCATTATTGTATTTCAAAAACATTTCAAACATTTTTTATTAGATCTTTATTTGCAATTCATATATTAAAGCAGCATAGACTTACATAAATATTGTGACCGCTCCCCAGAGACCAACTTATTCCTGGATTCTTTTAATCTATTGTATTCTTAATCTTCAAGCAGCATAAAGATCATGAGGAATGTGCTTTTCTTTCATGTGCTTATAATTCTCTCCATGTGAATACAAACATTGTAGTTACATGGGTATTTCACAGTGCAAAGCTCTCTTTTGTAGACAAATAAATAAGACAGAAGGCTGACAATGGAAAATATGGATAAGTTAGCTGAACCTATATATTATAAATTGATCTATTGCACAACAATTGGCCAGTTTGCAAGCCTTACATGTGCTTTCTAAACAGTGAAGGCTATCCTAATACTTAGAGAGATTGTAAAGTTGAAAGTAAAAAGCATTGACTTTTCATTTATAATGATCTGCCTCATTTTGCAATAAAAATCCAATGCAATAAAACAAAACTTTTCTCCTTTGGACTCAAGCCCTCAGATTTTTTGAACACTTCATGAAAGACTAGTTTTAACCACACTGGAATCCTTGCCAGTCAGAGATGGGCACTTGCATCACTTTGGGTATCAAAGTGCAAGAGCTTTTAATTTGTCCTGTAAGGGGCGACCAGATTCTGCTGTATGGGATGTATTTTCTCAAAAACACCACTGCAAGCAAATTAATGTATGCAGTAGATAGAGAAATGTGTGCTTGTTTTGGAAAAGGAAAGGTTAATGTTTGTGCTGTTGTTGGAGTAGAAACTGGATCTTAGCAAGCATCTTTTGTTTCAAAGGAAGTCCATCCCACAGTTTGGAAACTGAGTATAAGAATGACTCTTCTCGTCTAAATTGGCAAAGGCCAAAGTCCTGCCTCAAGTGCAAATAATAAATAGTAGCTGTTTCCTTAATTTCATATGGGTTTTGGTTTTTTGGGTGGGTTGGAGGTTTTTTAACTTATTTGCTGAATTCATCAGTCATTTTCTTGCCTTTAAAATTAGCCAGAATCATACTTCTAAATGTCTTAAAGAATTTAATTTTAAATAAGAAAGTTTAATTTTTATTGTATGGATATTTTAACACCTTATTCTGACTTTGTTCTGCTTAATAGTGTTCCTCTCCAGCAATTCTGACTTAGTTCTGCTTAATAGTGTTCCTCTCCAGCAATTCTACAAGCGAGTTTAACTACTACAAAGTTATTGAGCTCTTGTTATTGAGTTCCTTCCTCAGTCAGTTTTGTTGCTGAGTTGACTTTCACTGAGAAAATTTACACCATGATTATAGCAAATAGTTAACCACAAGAAACCGAAAATTTATGTTTATAAATCCTTTTTGGAGTTTATCTACATAATTAATCCAGTCTAATATCACTGACCTCTGTTTTATAAAACCTTAGAAAGACTGCTTCAGAATTTGTAGATCAGGGAGCTAAGATTTTCTTATGTGTAACATATATTTTGCACAGACTGAGCAGAGGCTTGTCTTTGAAGTATCTTTAAAAGCATCAAAAAGCAGATGTGAGCTGTGGGGCAGACAACCCAGACCAGGGTGAGTACACAGTATCTGAATGAGCAGGCTCTTTGAATATATCTCTCACTAGTTATAAATCCATCTTCTAATTGATGGCATCTGACTCTGCTACACCATGGCAGCAGCCAAACCAAGCAATGCAAGAAGAGGCAAATATGAGGAGTATAGAGGAAAGGAAATCAGAGATTGTATCTGTTGATTTTTGTCTAAATATGGAAATTCTTATACAATGGACCATCAAATGTAATTTCCTATGTCTTAGAGGACAAGCTGTACATTTTTTAAAATAGTTCAAAAGGCTTACAAACTTGAGCTCAGGGTGTGGAAGTGGGAGGAGGGGGCCAGAGGAGCTGTAGAGAAAAAAAAGATGGAGTACAGGATATCCCCCTCACAGGCCTTTGTAAAAAACCCCTCAGTTTGAGATCTCAGTGTATCAGTACCAGACAGTCTGTTCACTTGTAGATTGATGACAGGGATGTCTTTGTGCAAGGACAGCTGAGAGATCCCTTGCCAGCCTCCACATACAAGAGAAGACACACAGTACCAGAGCTGAACATCTTCCTTGTGCCACTCTGCATCATGTGCTGTGAAAAGGAGGAGCCAGTAATATCACAATAATGCTCTGCCCTTTGTTGTACTTTTTCTTCTCTGTTCGGAACTCCAGATGTGCCTCAGTCTGCCCCATCACAACCTTGCCCCTGTCTCACAGAACAGTGAGCTCAGTTTCTCACTGAGGGCCACAGCCCTGACCCTTTTTTTTTTTTTTTTTTTTTTTTTTTTTTTTTTTTTTTTTTTAATCTGGGAGTGAATATAGTTAGTCCTTCTTCACTTCTTTTGATATCTCATTTCCAAACATTTTATCAAGTGAATTCAGAAAGCTGCCAGGCTCTGCCTCATGATTGCAAAACTTTGAAGAAACCACTGGGCAGTTTTAGGTCTTTGCTAGGTCAAAGAAGAAACAAAGATTTCCAAAGAACAAGGACAACCTTTCTCCCAGTACTTGAAGGGTTGTGCATCTTTCTTGTCTGGTAATACTTGGTGAGTATGTGGCAACAGACTTGTACAGGCATTCTTGCCTAATGTCATTGGGACATTACAGTACTGAGAAAATCAATGCAACTTTACAGCTATTAAACAAAGTTGACAGTAGCAAACACGGATTCCTTCAGAAAACAGTCTTGGGAGATTTGACTGTGTCACATCCATCCTAGTGTTCAGCTTTGTGTTTGTCTCAAACAACTGTTTTGGGGTAAAATTGAGATCCCTGCATGAGGCACCAACTGAGAGGTAGAAACTTTATGCAGTCACAGTCCTTCTCAGATTAGTGATCAAAGCTGACAGCTTGAATGATCAACAGGAGTGATGCTCTGAGCTCAAGGTCATACAACCTCATCCATCAGTAAGAGGGCTGAAACAAACAACAGGAAATCATATTTATAGGTGGAACACAATGATTTTGGTTGAACTGAAGAAGGAATTCTTAGCCTGAAATGTCACCTAATTTTTTCACCTTTATCTGCTAGTTTAATAAAAAGCAAAGCTTTCCCTGCAATTTCTGCTACCTTAACACCACACAGAATGATAGCATTCTCACCATTTAGTGGGCTGGTTCTTGTGAAAAAATGATTTTGGACAGGGACCAGTAGGCAGCACAAATATTTCCAATTCATTATGATAGGTGAAGCCACCTGTTTTGATTTTAAATTTTAGACAAATTTTCAAGGCTGTCTGGAAGGGCAAAAAGCTGAGAAACAGAAGATGATCGAGTATTATTTTAATTTTCAATAAGCTAATTTTCTTTATTTATGGTAAGGCAGGATTGTGGAAATACAGATGTAGATAGATTAAACACTCAAAAACCCCCTTAAAGCTCAGAAGTCTTTTCCTATGACAAGTTGCCCTCAGGAACAAGAACTTACCTGGATGTGAACAGACAATTTCTTTGTCATCAGCAGCCTTGTGTTGATTTGCAAAAGGTGCAAATCCAACACTTCATACAGAGGAAAAGGAAATAAAGAGTGAGACTTCCCTACGGGCAGCCTTGTCCCGGTTAGTGTAACTTCAAAGCTACAGCACAAGCACTCTGAAGGTGGCTGGGAAGTTTTCTCAGGCAGGAGGAAGTTTTGAGTAACACTGATGCACAGTGAGATTAGTATACTTGAATTTGACAGCAATGCCTGCATTGAAGCATACCTGCAGGTAAGGAGAACTAGATATCAAAGCAGGAACACTGGAATGTGGGGAAAGGTCAATTTATGCACAAGGATTTCCACCACAGACACCCCTGGAGTTTTTTGGAGTGGCTTCACAGCACACAGCAGTCTAAAGGAAAGAACTGAGCAAGTGCCTGATGATGCACACTTCATGCACTAGATAATCTCGAGCCAGAGTGACAGTGGTGTCACCAGTTATTCTGGTAATGGCCTGCTCTGTTTCTTCAAGGCAGAATGAAACCACTTCCACTCTTGGCTTACAGCGAAATTGTAGACAAGTAGGAATATTTTAGACAAGTAGGAATAGTAATGAGCACTTAGCCCATCTCTTCCTGTGAAATTTTCCATGATATGTTCTTAAAAATCTTTGAGAAGAAGATGTCCACACTTCTAAGTTCCCATCTCAGTGAGAATAACAGGATCATGCAATTTTCTTGCTAGAAGAGAAAATATTTTTCATGAGAAATTATTTTGCACAAACGTTTTAGAGCTATAACCTCATCTTGAAATGTGGAACAAGAGAAGTCAATTGTTGGAAACAGCTCAGCTATACTGATGGATGATACGCCCTAGAAAAAAACATGACGAAGAAAAGCAATGAAACAAAAAGATGAAAAAATTTTACCTGAAAGTAAATGCAGTCCTTAAAAAGAAGAATTTCTTTTCATAATACTGCCTTTAAAACTTATTTGTTAATAAAAAATTTTGAGCTATTCATTGTCAACATTCACTCATTATATACAGATGAAAAACTCATGGATGCAGTGCAAGACATTTGCATTTGGACATTGACTGACTCTTGGAGGTAGGTAAAATATTATTGTAAAAGTATTTTTGCAGACTGTATGTTGGATTATATTGAATTCTTGTTCACTAGAGAAAATAATTGGCCAGCTTGGGAAATATATATACATGAGTTTCAAGAGAATAGTAGAAGCAATAGTAGCATTCTCCAAAAAGGCATAAAAAAAGGAGAAAGCTCATGGGTGGAGGTTAAGAAGCAAACCAGGACATGAGGCAGGGCCTGGAAAAACTACTGAATAGCTGAGGTGAGCTCGAAGGAGAGTTACCTGTGGGACTTCTTTATCTTGATAATGATGGGAGAGCTGACTGTAACATGCCTAAAGCTCTGATTCACAGGTGTCACCTTTGAAAAGTAAGAGCGATGGGCAGCAGGAAATTTGCAGAAGATCCAGCTTAATGTGCCCTGCCCAGTGGGAAACATGGGGCCAGATTCTTCTAGCTGAGAAAAAAAACACCTGAAAAAATTCTGTAGTGGTGAAAATGTCAAAGTCCTCAGTTCTTACTGAAATATTCTTTGAACTTCTGTGCAAGAAAAAAATTCTGGATGTTAAATATAGAAGACAAATTATTTCTTTTGAGGTATTGTACAAAATCAAGAGCAAACCCAATATACCTGTCATTACCTAGGAAATTATTAGTTCCATGATTTGATTTATTATGAAGACAAAGAATGATGCATTCTGGTCACCATGGTGTATTATATCATTTCCCTCTGAACAAAATTTCATCTGCCTTATTTGTGTCCAACTGCAGCGATGCCTTCAGCAGGGTGTTGTCAAAGACCCCAAAACTATTCCATTCAGCAGACACTTCTACCAGCAAACTGGGATATTTCCTTCTCAGTGATTCATTTGTGTAAGCCTCCTCACATGCCTTACAAACATGAAATTTAAATCATCTCTCCTCAATGAACAGATTAGATGGCAACAAAGCAGACATGCTTGAAAAGATCTACTATGTACTAATAAGAGAGGAAGTCATCAGGAAATGGATAGTTCCTCAAGCTAATGAATATGTCCCAACAAAAAATGTGTCTATTATATTCACTATTCTTTCATGGGAGCATTTTTAGAACATTTATTCTGAGCACTTCAGCAATATTTAGAAAAACATGTAATGTATTTGTTCATTTTTCTCCCAGGCTTTCACTTAACAATGGGCGGCATGAAGGTTTTTCCTGAGTTCAACATTTGCTTTCCAGATCTGCACAATTCTGATGGCTTGGAAATGTGACCTAATCTTAATGATTTCCCCTTATTCTCCATCAGACCATTCCAATGCTCAGGAGTATTGTGCTGCATTGATAATCACCTTGAGAAGACTTTAGTGAAAGCCTGGTGGGTGTGGTGGTATGAAATGCGGAAGGACGCAATGCTCCTCAAAATGAGAACATACCAAGGATTAAATACTCCTTTCTTGCAGCAAGAGAGTGGCAAGAATCTTGGTAGGTGTCCTGGCATAGGGACCAGGACTGTGAGGACATGCCTGGGAAATACATCAGGAACTGATCACTTTTTGGTTCCTGAACACCAATGTGAATATATGAAATATGAGATCTCTTTAAAAAAAACCCCAAAAACAAAATAAAGCAAGACAGGCCATCCTTTATCAGACAGGCAAAGAGTGATGTACATTCACAGCAAAAAAAAATCAAACATAACAAAATACACCAACAAAAAAAAACCCCCAAAACAAACAAAGAAACAAACAAAAAAACCCACCCCAGTAATATATATGCTGAAAAAAAAATAGGTCTCATACCCTTTTATTGGTTTCATTCAAGGGTCATCAAAGCCTAGATACTTAGGAGTAGCATGATCTATTTACCCTCTTTTGGCATATGTGTCTCCTGTCAAAGGGTTGTCCAAGCCTGAGCTGTCTGCTTCCAGTTCTTGGCTTCTGCTTGGTTCCTCTTTGATTCAATTCTCAGATTGAATATAGACTACTTTTCATGAGTGAGGCAATTTGACAGGCCATTTATGTGCCACTGCTCAGCATCTCATACAGAGGTCACATCCTGCTAGAGCTCAGTTTACCTTTATTCTTTTCCCAGTGGAATTATTTTGCCCTAGCTTTCTTAGTGTTGGTGGAAATTGTCTAGGTATAATGTAGTCATTTGTGCACTCACTATATCAGACAGAGAAAACCAAAAATCACTAGGGGAAAAAACTGACCTCATTTGTAAATGCTTTCTTAGGGTTTCTGGGAATCCTTGTCCATTGCTTACAGAGGAATCCTCAGTGGTTGTGCTGGACTCTTCTGTGTCTGTAATTAAATGAAATACTCTTCCACCTTGAACATAGTTTTGATCCACCCTCCTGCATTACAGTTTCTGCATAAAGCTGCTTATTAAGGACCTGTTAAAACATCCAGTCTTCTTTGCTGATGAAACAAAATACAAAAGGTCATCTGATATTTGCTTTAAATAGGCCAAGGGTCACAAAAGATAGGATAAAATACAATCATCAACTCACATGCCCAGCCTACTATTTCCAAGTACATTGCAAAAGCCTAGCATTTTCATAATCGAATCACAGATGACTAAAATCAATTACAAAGGTTAATGCCTACGACAAGTCTTGTTGATAGTGGATCTCAATTCATAATATTTTCTCTGCAGTCACAGTAATAATATGTAATTATTAATTAAATCCTATTACTATTGAAATCTGTTTTCAGATTTCTTACCAACTATAGCAATGCTAAACTCAGAAATGAAGACTCCTTTCATTAAAAAAATAGAGCAACTATTTCTGAGTCCAGCCCTTTTCTTGCAATAAAACCTTGCCATACTGTAACAGAATTTTACAAAGCAGCAAAATGTCATTGTTATTATTGTGTCTTTGTAGGGACCTCCTCCTTGATGTCAGCCTTTCAGAGGTGCATCCATCCACCCTTTGGCTCATGATGAGGTACTCGGTGAAGAAACTTGTCTTTGGTGCAAGTCTGTGAGGATTTGCCAGCTAATGGGTCAAGGCAAAAGCAGGAGGAACATAACGTAGCTGGAACTATTTTGCATAAGCAAAAATAACTTCTGAGTTATATTTTATTTGTTGTCTTATAAGAGAAAAAGTTTTGCCTGGTCAGTATTTGTGCAACAATCTCTGTATTCCACAGGGCACACCCAAGGAGACGGTAGTTGCTCTGATTACAGGCTTCATATGACCACCAAAATTTAAGCAAATTAACTCCTTTAATATTTCTACCATAAACTGAGGCTATTTACTTGCATGATAGCTTGATAAGGAGGTCATACCATTCATAACTGTATCTCCACAGAACTCCATTTTTTGTTTTACGGCTGATGGTTCAATGGCTCCAAATTATTGCAAGTGTGGCTACAAACAGCGCATACCTGGAGCAGCTTCACGTATTCCAAGAAGCAACAGAAGTGCTGAGAGAGATGATTGCCTTCTGCTTTCCCCTCAGGAGTGGTGGAGCACTGCCCCTGCCTGCCTGAGGCTCATTAGCCACACAGTCAGAGTCAAAGCTCAGCATTGCTCCCAGCACAACCAGAGTGACAAATTAAGTTTGTGGTCATGGAAAAGAATGTTTTAGACTGTTTCTCCTATAAGACTACAGTAGCCCATGATCTTTAAACTAGTCCATATGAACAGACATGGAACTCCTAGGGCATGTCTCTGCCAATTGATAAAGGAACAAACAAAACATGACAGGGCCCAGTTTTCTGTTGAGGTCAAAGAAATTGGTCACTGAAGAACCTCTAGAACTAAAAGACACAAATTGACAAAAAAAAAAAAAAACCAATCTAAATTTATATAATATATTATAAGCAGTAAAATGGCTTTTATCTTTAAGAAAGGCCATTTTTATAATATCCTCATTTTCTAGGCTCTGTTCTGTTACTTGAGAGCCCCTTGTCTTTAGACATTAAAAGCCTGCTTAGCTACAGAAGAGGATAGAGGAGGCAGGTCTGACCTGTTAACAGGCAGAAAAAGCAGGCTGCCACCTTTTGCTCTTTCTTTGCTTCAGTGCCCTACTCAGTGCTCTGTTCAGATGAAGTTGTCGAAGTAATTTTTCATGCAGAATGTCCAAAAGGACATCTCTTTCTGGAGGGGTTATAGCTCTTTGAAATCAAGCATGGCAATTAATAACATTATAATAAATGTGCACTTCTTGATTTCCTTTCCTGAGACAAACACAACTTTTTGCTTTTTTTTTATAAAAAGGAACATGGCACATCTCCTTCAGAAATAATTCTACATTTCCTTGTAAGTAGTTTTTTTAAAACTGCTAGTGGTAGTCTTTCTTGCCAAAATGGAAGCAGTCCACACTCCTCTCCCCAAACATTCCCTCAGGAACGCTTTGTACTTTCCCTTAACTGTTCACTACGTCCACTGGAGTCCAGCTGCAAAAAATGGCTCAACTTTACATCTGGATTTCCAATCAGTCACAAATTCATGGCTGTTTTCCCAGACAGAGAGCAATTAAATGAGACCTGTGAAACCCATTACTAAAAACTCTGGAAATATCAGTTCACCCAAACAAAACTGTTCTCGGTGTTTCTCAGCCTAAGCTTTCAGGATTAAAATGAGATTTCATAAACATGTAGGGAGAAATCACCTCCAAGTTCATCTGCTTATTCTTTCCCTCTCCCCTCTAGTTCACTATTATGTTCCATTTATTAATTTTTTCTTAGAGTACCTTTTATTTCCACTATACTGCAGACAAGTGTGCTGGTGGGTTTGTCCTGATCTGCGGGAAAAGCCACATTTGAGTGACATTCTTCTGAATCTAAAAGAAAAGAAAAGAAGAAACTTTTTCTTCTCTAAAAATAGAAGGTGGCAACTGCATAATGGCATGTTCCAGTTCTGTCCCTAAAACCATCTCTGGAGAGCTACTGTTCAGGTTTTTAAATCCTAAGTAATCTCAGAAACACTGCTGATCAAACCGCTGCAAAACAAAATGGTTCACCAAATGTTTCCAAGATAACACTTTCTTCTTTTCTTTATGCTCTGTGAACTGGGCTGACAGTATCTATTTTTGCATCAGGGCTGTCCACCTTGTAAGCCTACAGATACAACGGATGTTTAGATAAAGGGGCATAGTCAGACTTGAATCTCCTTGGGCACCATCAGTTTCCTCAAAAGAGTCAAACCCACCATTTACAAGTTCTACTCAAAGAATACTTTTTACAGGGCTTGCAATGGCAGTTTTCTTAAATTCCTAATATTCTCAAGCCAAAAAGCAGCTAATTTCTGGTCTAACTTGCAGAACATATATTATCTATCACTCCTACCATAACTTTTCCTTTCTTCAATGCAGATGACAGACCAAAAGGGTCTCAGAGCCCTGACCTGGAGGACCATGACTGCAAGAATGATCAACTTCCAGCTGACCCTGAAATTGTGCAAGATCTGCTGCTCCAGTGGGATCTCAAAAAATCTATGGGGCCTGATTGGATTCATCCAAGAATCCTTGACGAGTTGGATAATGTCATAAAAAAAACCCCTCTCTATGACTTTTGTGCTGTCTTGGGAATCCAGAGAACTCCTAGTTGACTGGAAGCTTTCAGGAGGCAGGTTTTAAATGGACAAAAAGGAGGACCCTGAAACCTACAGGCCTCTCAGTTGCACTTTGGTGCCTGGTAAAGTTATGAGGAGAGACCTCACCACCATCTACAATTTCCTTTTGAGGGGAAAAGGAAGGGCACTGACCTCTTCTGTCTGGTGACCAGTGACACTACCAGTGTCTTCACGCCAAGGGAATGGCCTGAAGTAGTATCAGGAGAGGTTTAGGTTGGATATTAGAAAAAGAGTTTCCACCCAGAGAGTGTTTGGGCACTGGAACAGGCTCCCCAGGGAAGTGGTCACAGCACCAAGCCTGACAGAGTTTATGAAGTGTTTGTACAACGCTCTCAGGCACAAGGTGTAACTCTTGGGGATGGTTCTGTGCAGGGCCAGGAGCTGGACTCGATGATCCTTGTGAGTCCCTTCCAGTTTGGGATATTCTGTGATTCTGTGATTCAACATCAAGCCCATAAGCTCTGTCATAACTGAAGTGGTGGCATCAGTGAATTAAGAACTCTGTAAAAACTTATCCTCTATTTATAACACTGCAAACAGCTTCCTGGGAATGTGACCTTAACTAATATTCCCTATACCACTTCCCCACCAATAAATTAGTGACAGTGATGAAAATATAATATGCCACTAAAGAGCAAAAGAACTACTCAAAACAATAGCAAGGTATTGCTACAGAATTATTTAAATAACTTGCAGAAACATATCAGGACTTACAACTATGTAGTATGGCTTGAATTTTTTCTTTCAGACCAAGAGTTGTAGAAAAGGAGAACAGTTTTAGTGACATTCATTATGATAGCAATCACAAAGGCAGGATAAGGATTGGGATAAATTTGTTGATACTAAAAATTTACCATAAAGTGAAAAATATGTATCAGTTAAGCACTAGAGTATCATAAAACATCTCCACCTATATTGTTCCTAAGAGTATTTAGGTCCTAAAATGGGTATAATACTAATTTACTTAGTACAGAGTCGTCAAACCTCAAACCAATCAATTGCATCTGGCTTGACAGGCTGGTTAATCTGGACCAGCTCCTCCTGCTCTCTTTCCCAAAGCTCCCACAATGGTAGGAGGGGACTGCTCCATAGCGCCAAACCAACTGGTCTGTCTAAACCAACCAGCCTTGGCCACCAACCTCCCACTATGAGGGCCCACAGTCCTTCCCATTGTCAGGTGACATCTGGGAATTGGCTGAATTCACTGCTCAGAAAATGGCAGCTTTCTCCTAGACCTTTTCCTAGGGTTTCGCAGAAGTGGCCAAAAAGTCAGACAAACTAAGAAATGTTTACATGTTTTAAGAGTAATATTGCATAAATTCAACTCTTCAGGACATTGCAACAAGAAGAGGAGATGAGGTGAATGACTGTGTGCTTGTGCATCTGACTGTGTGAAGGTCAGGTGCTAGGGACTTAGTCCATAATCTGTTTTATTATTGTGGTTTTCATTGCATTTCTTTTTAATTAAAAGCAGTGTACCCATTAGGAGTAACAAGACATAATTTCAGCACTCAGTCCAGAAATGGTACAAATTGTACCACTAACATGCAAACCAGTACCAGAAAATGTGCAGGTCTCTGAATGACAAGAGGAGACAAAGGAGTTTAAGCATACAAAAATAGGGTGGATGTAACCACCACTTAAAGCATGGTCTAACCATTCAAGCAGCTAAAAAGAAAAAAATTAATATTAACATTTTTTGTTTAAATGATATTTGTTTGTCTCAATATAAATTTTTCCACTGTGTTGGAGAAATAGGTAGAAAATGAGCAGTCACAGTCTTTGCGGTTTTAAGGAATTATCTAAGATTGTCATAAGATTATGACATGTCCCCATGTAGGCAGCACTGGAATATATAGCCAAAGTCAGCTTTTGTACCCATCCAGTTCCTTCTCAGCTTTTCTATTGGTTCACAAAGCATCTTTCTTGCCCCTGTTGAAGACTGCATTCTGTACATTGGTGACATTGTGACTGGACTTCTCTATTCACAATCCATCCCTGTCATTAGCTCTTTTGCTACCTCACATAGACAGAGGTCTAAGCTATAGTAAAATCAGTAACAAGCTTAACAAAAGAAAGAACTGTTCAATAACTCATTGCGAGTGTGAAAAGCTGCTTGGGGTTCTGAAGAAATTTCTAAGAGGGTTGAATTTTCACACACATTTGTTTATGTAAGTCATACTAACTGGGCAAGTCCCCATCCTGTGAGACAGAAGGAGAGAATGAAAAGAACGATGAGTCAGTGAGAAGGTATTATGTTTTTTCTAAGAGGGTACCATTCAGAGTTCTTGACTATTATGCCTTTTGAAATGCTGAGATCCCCAGATGCACATTCTTCCTTCATAGATTACATTCCCCTTGGAGGAATGAACATACAGCAGCTGTCTTCTTTCCATCAGCATGTACTGTACCAGACTTGCTAGATGGAGAATTTTGCGCTCTGATGCAGGATACCCTTTTACTGCTGTGAAAGGATCAACCATGCTGACAGGGATACTCCCATTCAGGGCAGTAAAGGGCACAGAACTGGGGATTACAGCTTTGTTCACACTACTCTAAGAGTAGTTGGTTTCAATCCCTTGTGGTCTCATAAGTAAAAATTATGGCTACTTCTCCCTTGCCTATTTATCCTATAATCCACCAAGCAGATGTGCTAAGCAATTCAGAGAAAACAGCTTTGCAAAATACAAAAGCTGTATCATACTACAATCCTCCTTGATGAGTATAGCATTTGTACGGTCTCCAACACTTTAATTTCTAATGTCTACAATTTCTAAGGTCTTCAGTCTTTTCAGAACATTCATTTGTCACATCAGGTGCCTTAAAGCACATATTTGGAACAGGAACATACCCATCTCAATTTTCCCCATCTTCCCGTTTTCATAGTGTATGATTCCTATAAATGCCAGGTAAAACCACCTGCTTATCATTCTCAGGGCATCCTAGGGAATGTTCCCCCAAAGGGAGACAGTTGTATCCTTTGTGAAAATAACAGCAGAGCATGTAGGTGTCAGGAGAGCTTTCTCAGCCAAAACCTTTCCCAGGGCTCCTGCTGAGGCAGGGAGGTTCTGCACCACTTTCAGCACAGCTGATATCACACCACGCTCTGCTGACTCAGGGCTGAGGCTCTTCTCCAGCAGCCTCTCACCTGGCTGATGCAATCACAGTGTGCTCTCAAATCACTTCAACCACCTGCCTTTCACCTGGGAGATGCATGCAACACAGAGCGTGCACTATGAGGGCCTTGGGTAATTTTATTTCAGATTGTGAAATACTGGCTATTGTGCAATGATAAATCCACTTTAAGCTTCATTATCTCACTTCTTTAAGAAGTGAAAGCCTGTCTGAAATCATATCTGAATCACACTTCCAAATGAAGACTGTTTTAAATAGAGCAAGCTTATATCCCTGGAAAATCACCGCCCCCCACCAAGTATGTTGTCTGCTGACCTGTTTTTAAATGTAGTTATAGTCTCATTTCATAGGCCTAGCAATCTCCATTTATACCAAGAAAATTTTAAAGAGGCTTTGAAAGCAGTGACTTCATTGCAATATTGTCGTCATGAATATGGTCACAATGCAAGGTGAAGTCTTTATTACCATGTTCTCAAAAGATCAAGTAACTAAAAAAGTGACATACAAACTTTTCAATGTCATCAAAATGCCTTGAGATTTTACACTTCTTCTTCCTTCTGGGCCCCCTGATCTCTTCTCTTACCTCTTCCATATCTCCCTGCTTGTTTTTGCTGCTTATGGAGAATATAAGTCAGAGAATACAGACAGACCTTGAGGGTTCAGGGATTTTTAAAACAACACCTTAAAACATTAAATATTGCAATGCTTCATTAGGAAGATGAAAGGAAATTTAACGTAATACCATCCTGGCAAAGAGCTGAAGAATCAGATGCAAAGTGAAGTGTCACTCTGTTTTTAACTTCAAGGTTGCATCCTGTTCTGATGTCAAATAGTTTCCACTTACGGTACCCACTGGATTCCTAATTGCTCTGTATTCAGCTTTTTGTTGGACAGCTCTTTGGGCCCCTTCCTTCTGAGGGCTTCAGTCTGTGCTTGACTCTAGACAACTTGTTCTAATATCACTCTTGCAGGACTGTACTTCTTCTAGGTGTCATTTCCATGTGTCATATACAGTCCCATTTAAATTATGGATTTTTGCAGTTCAAAATGCTCCCTGTTCAGCTTCACCAAAGTAGCAGTAGCTGAAAGCAGTAGGATTTGCCCTAGAAATTCATTTTGAGGGCACAAAGATAGAAGGCATAGAGTGGGTCTGAAGACAAAACCCCAGTGGAGACTTCAAGCCAAGATGAAGATTGCCGTCTCAGTTCTCCTCTGCAGGGATCACTGAAATGACTAGGACACCTTTAGGAATGAGGTTGCCAGAATTACAGCCACCACAGTGCCTCAGCATAAGCTACTGTGCAAACACTTCTAACATAGAATCAATCTAGAACAGAATATAGAAAACCATATTATTATTCCAAACTCGTTGTTCCAGCTGCACATAGCTCTTCTTCCACAATTACACTATCTACAGTGCTTACAAAAGATATTCTCTAAATCTGCAGGTCAGAGAGCTGTTCAGATGTTGTACAGCAAGTCCATCCTGATGATGGTGACTTTGACCCCATTCCAAAGGGCAAAAATGTGGGACAACGGATCTGTCAGAGGGTAGGAAGCTTACTGATGGGAGAGGAAAAAAGAAGAGAGGAATCCTTAGTCAGAGTGAGAGTGTTAGCCTGGCCCCAGGAGGCATCAGTTCCTGATTCTGGTGAAGGATTTGGTCTTTGGCCCACGTTTCTGGGGCCTTTGTAAGTGCCAGAGTTCAATTAGTGGGTCTAAAAATAGCTATATGAAAAGGAAACTTTTGGCATCACATTCTGATCCTACAGCAAGAACAGTGTCACCAATGACCTGGTGACCCATGTGTTGAGGGACAGTCACCTGCCCTGCCAGCTCCCCAGTTCACTCAGCGCCTCACTGCCAAAGCCCCTTGGGCCTGCCAAGCAGCAGATTTTCAGACTTATAGCTACTGAAATCAAGTCCAGTTTTCACTGGCATTGTATAAGATATTCCACTTCAATGGAGCTTATGTTTGACTAACTTCATGCTTTTTTTGGTTTTTGGTCCAGATTTGCTAAAAAAAATAATCATGAGAGAACATTGGGAAGTTATTTTCTCATTCTTTCCATAAAACTTAGCCAACACAAAAGAAATGCATGAGTAAATCTTTTGTTTGCTTGTTTGAAAGTCCAAATTCAAGGCATTTGAAAATAGAAAGATGAATGTTTTTGAGAAGTAATAATTGTTCCCCTCATGAAACAAGAAAAATGGAATTGAAATGTGTAAGCAACCACAGGAGTTACTTGTGCTCCAGTTATATTCCAGTAAAAGCTAGGCAGATATGTTTGTGTGCATATGTGTAAAATGAAACTTCAAGTGAGGATGCATTTTCCTTTTAGATAAATTTGTCACCTTCCATTAAGGTGTATTATTACTGAAGAAAACCTGATTATGGAAGAAATAAATATACTTTGCCGATAGATGTCCACAGTGAGCACACTACATACACATCCTGCTTTCCTCTTTCCAAAAAAATCAACATGCATGAGAAAAAAAGCCCAGTGTTATTTTATCCACAAGAACATGCATGTAGTGTGCATGAGATGTTAATTGACCTTCCTGCTGAAAGACACACAGTTCTCCAAGCTGCCAGTTCATGCATCACTTCCAACATTCCTTCCAAGTACATGTATAATATGTGTGCAAACTACTCGTCAGCAAGGCTGTTTAAGAAAAAAGCTACCTTAGATAGTATTCCAATGCCTGGAGCTAGGTCTCCAGCCCATTTGGATATGAATGAAAGGGATGAGAAACAAAATGTTTGATTAACATTAAACTACTGAAATTAAAGATTGAAAAAAGAAAACATTTCTACTAGTTGAGGTAAAAATCTATTATTTTGTCACCTAAAATTAACGTCAGCATGAGTTGCCATCAGCAATCCATTTATTTGTATTACATTTAACCAATTTGATTCAGGAAAAAAGAAAAGTTTTTTTTAAACTTAAAAATATTTATTCTTTATATCATCTAATTATATCATTGCAATTTGTCATGTGGAAATGATATCTTGACATAAGATTGAGATACTTGTGTAATAGGTGTCTAGCTGTACTCTGGATGTATAATTCCCTTCATGTTCAGCAGATATCTACCTGGTACAGTTTGTAAAGCCTGTGCTGCTCTTTAACTGACCAGTGAATAAGAGTCCTTTATGGTGAGATAGAACACCAGGCAACCACCTCCAGGGTTGACTTGAGGCTCATTACAGCTGCCTAAAACAGGCATCCAGAGACACCACAGTTGCCTTGGATACCTACATGGCCTGCAGCGGCTTCCAGCAAACCACAGAACTTCAGCAATTTCTCTAAAATTTTCCAAAATTTTTATTCAGTCTTGTAAATATTGAGTTAGTAAAAAGCAAAATTATCTACTCAATGTCCTAGGAGAAATTTCCTTCAAGAGTATCTAAATTCTCCAACCATACAAAGCAGTAAAAAGTCCCAATCCAACAATCTTTCCAGAACTTTGCCATAAATTTTGAATGCATTTTAAATACATTTCGGTGATCCATTTTCACTTGCTGACAATTGCCAAGCTTTTCCTCAAATCTATTACAAAGTAAGTACTTAACTTTTTAAGCTACTGCCTATGGTATCATCCATTCCCTGGCCATAACATGAATACCACTTTTGTTTTCTACCTTGATATCCAGTATTATAGCAAGGGATGCTTTTGAAACATTGCAAAAGCCACTCAGCTCAGTTTACAATCATGCCCATTTAAACCTGATTCTAATAGGCACCAAACAGCTTTCAGCCTGTTTTGTAGTCCTGAGATGTCTGATCAGTTGTCCTCACTTTCACCATCAGAGAGTTTACAGGCAGTTGCTAGATGGCTAACTACACAAAAACATGCTCCTTATCAAGGCAGAATTTCTTCTTACATAACAGTAAATCAAAAGACTAAATTAAAAGATTTTGTTAAAAGATATGGCTGAATAGGCCAGATGCTAAACTGGAAGACAGCAGTGGCTTGGAAAGACATTTTTCCATGTTTTGGCTGGAGAACAAATATTAATACAGAATAAATACTTTTGGAAATAAGTTGTGTCATTGCAAGTGGTTTTTCTCTTTGCTTTGTTTTTTTTAGGAAAAAGAAATTTTGTCAAATAAACATGTAGATTATTTAGAACACAGCCCCAAGAAGTGGCTTTGCTGGAGGCAGAAGGCAATGCTGGCTTCTCTAGTATTCAGGACACAGGGGCACTGTGGATGTCCTGGACCCTTGGAGCCAGGGGGCTCAAATCTTTGGACACAGGAGGGAGGGCACAGACCTTGATCCAGTGTAGCTGCCTGGAGCTGCAGCAGTGGGTGCTACCAGGCCTCCAGCCACCTCCATCCAGCAGGACCCAGGGTTTGGCCCTCTCCCACCCCACATGTGCCAGCCCACGGCAGTGCCTGTGGTCAGCCAGGACACCCAGGCACTGCCAGGCCCACTGAGCACTCCTGCTAGGGACCACTGGTCAGCTGCAGCCAGAGACACCTGGGGCACCCACTGGCACAGAGAAGCCATCGCTGTCTGGAAATCAGCTAAAATACAAGGGGTTTGCTGGGGCTGCTGGACCAAGAGGGAGGTTTCCAGAGTTCCCATGGCTACTCAGTGGAGCTTGTGCAATGGCAGTTATTGCTCCAGGCTTTGGAGACCACCCAGCAGTGGGTGAGGGGCTCTTGGACCTCCTGCTGTTGATTATTTCCAGGCCAGCATGCCATCAAGAGAAAACAGGAGACTGAAAGCGCCTAATCAGGAATTTAGGATGGTCTGTCTCCATGCAGTCCCTCTGTGCTGGCACTAGTCCAGGCCCAGCTGCTTTCCTATGGGCTTCTTGTGGTCTGAGGTCCAGCATCCATATCCAGCATTCAGTAGCTACACTATATCCTGCTGGTCTCTGCTCTGAGTGCAAGCTGTCTCCACCCACACGGCTGGTGATTCCCCATGCCCAGGCACAGCCATATCCTCAAGTGCCAGCTTGCAGAAATAGTCAGTTCCCTTTCAGCCCTCATGTAGGCTTCATGCCTTTCCCTTCTCAGATGGGAAATGCCTGCATGGCATTGCAGCAAGGAGGGACATGGTAGAAATGGTGCCTTCCCTTTAGCAGCTTTTCCACAGGTTTCCACAGAAAACTATGTGTTTCTGTCATGCATGGACTTGAGCACCAGTATGTGTCCTGCAGTGAAACTGCTTCCCAGCAATCTCTCAAGAAAGAGCTTGCTCCCACAAAGGGTCTCCATAGCAGCTCCTAAATGTGGAACATTGGCAATAAAGGACCTGCTTTTCCCTTGCTTCCTTTGGTGCCATGGCTACACACACATAACTCGGTACTCATCGCTTCAGTTATGGATATTTAAGTATAATTTACTTTCAACAACAGGACAAAAAGGTTAAAAAAATCTGAGTAAAAGAAAAAAATATTTTTTCCACTGTATGAGCTGGAGAAAAAGGAGCTTAACTCAAATAGCCTTTTTTCAAGGACAACTTTCAGTTTGAAAGAGTTCAACAAAAGTGCCCCCCCAGAGAGACGAGAATTCTAGATAGTAATTGCCTTTTTTAAAAGGTAAAGACTGAGATTCTGTCATTACCATAAATTCTAACCAATAAAAATCCCAAACAAACAACTGAATAAGCCTAGGTGGCTTTACTTTCTTTGCAGTTACAGAATGTACTTCACAGACTTGCTTGCAGAAAGAAAGTGGAAAATTAATGCTATTTATATTTCTCAGAGATCTGGTTGAAATTGCAGCCACATTCCAGTTTTATCCACCTGTGCCATAAAATGCAATGTTAATGAAAAAAATCTGAAGGATTGATTCCTGAGGCTTAGAAGTATTTTTGTGAAGGAGGTAAACCTCATTTTCATATCATCAAATTCCTCATTTTCTAACTTTCACAAGCCAATTAAAAATGAAGTGTTGTTTGAATCCAAAAAACCAAATTAATTTTACACAGAGGAATGAGCGTCATGGGAAAACAGACTGAGAATTACATTTTTTTCTAATAGGAACTGAGAAATACCACTCCTGGATATAGCCATTTCAAAAAGTAAAAAGCAACAAAGAATATTTAATGGATAAGCTGAGCAATGTTATCCCCATCTTCAAAGAGGGCAAGGTGGAGGACCTGAGAAAACACTGAGCACTCAGCCTCACTGCCATCCCTGGAAATGAGATGGAACAGGATATTCTGGAGGTCACCAACAAGCACAGAGATGAAGAGAAGGTCACCAGGAGTAGTTATCACGGATTCACGAAGGGGAAATCATGCTTGACCAATCTGATGGCCTTCTACAATGATATGGTAGATGGATAGACAAGGGGGGAGCAGTAGATGTTGTCTCTTTCAACTTGGGCAAAGCCTTTGACAGTCTCCCATAAGAAACTTCTAGGTAAGCTCAGGAAATGTGGGTCAGATGAATGGACAGAGAGGTGGATCAAGAACAGGCTGAATGGCAGAGCTCAGAGCACCATGACCAGCAAAGCAGAATCCACTTGGAGGTCTGTAGTCAGTGGTGCTCCTCAAGGATCTGTACTGGGTCCAGCCCTATTGAGCTTCTTTATCAACAACCTGGGGAAGGTATTGAATGTACCCTCAGCAGGTTTGCTGATGAAATGAAACTGGGGGAGTGGCTGATAAAGCTGAAGGCTGTGCTGACATTCAGCAGGACCTTGACACACTGG